>JH720346.1:474331-517886 GCA_000231825.2 Tetrahymena elliotti 4EA | reverse complement strand
AAAACACCGGATCCCATTCGAACTCCGAAGTTAAGCGCCTTAAGGCTGGGTTAGTACTAAGGTGGGGGACCGCTTGGGAAGTCCCAGTGTCGACAGCCTTTTTATTTTTTAGAATTATTAGAAATTATTTTAAAAGTAAGTCTTTTATGCAAGAAAGAAAAGAAAATATAAAAATATACTTTAAAAATAAAACATAAAGGAACAATTATTTTTATATTGTGAAAAAAAATTAAATTAATAAGAAATCGAGTGTTATTAAAGAAAATTTAATGCATAAAAAAAGGTTATAATTTAAGCACTAAAATCTTAAAAAAACTGAAATAGAAGTAAGTTACAAAAATGCTTAAGGATTGCAAATATCATGTTTATGATTTTGACTCTGTAATTAATTATTTTTAAGCCAAAAGAAACATGTATATATGTACACCAATATTATTGTCGTTTTTAAAAAATTAAAAAAATAAATATTGAATAAAGAAATATTTCACAAATTTAGTTTCAGAAAAATTTTAATTTGATTACTATTGGTAACAATTTTTAAATAATAAACAGATAACTTTTTTAAGTTAATCTTAAAAACATTGAATCGTCTCATCCCTCATTACAAAATTTAACAAATTTTTAAGTCCACCTCCCTAGATTTAGTTTTAATCAAATTACTTTTCAAAGTGATGGCATATAAAATAATACTACAATTTATTTTAAAATATGATTAATTTTAGATCATAAAATAAAATAGCAAACAATCATGTAAAAGTTATGTTTTGATTAATTTTTCCACACAAAATATCTCTGTAAATGTTGAATGAAAAGTAAAAAAATGTAAAAATAATCTATTGGTTTAGGATAGCAAAATACAATACTTTGAATACATGTAGTAAAATGTATCAAACAATTAAAAATTGATGTTTTATTACTTTAAATTAATAATTAATGTTTAAAATTGATATATTATTTATTTATTTATTACTTTGTGTAGTTGTTATAGTGTTTTAATTTATAGAATTTTTTAGCTAAATTATGAGGGAAGATTTTTGTTAAGTTATAAAGTAGTTTATGAACCAATCCATTTATTTCTTAGGTTTTATTTAGATTTTAATGAAATATATTTATCAAAATATTTGGCAATAACATTTATCGTTGTTAGGTGATTATTTTTCATCTGCTTAAAATTTTTTACGTTCTACAATAGAATTTCTATTATAGTGATGGGTAGATGATATATTATTTTCTTATTCTGTCTTAGTCTTACCATGATTTACACTTTCTTCTTAATAATTTTCATCTTCGTTTTCTTCGTCTGTCTCATTATAAGCTTCGTTTTAGTTTTTATAATTTAGGAAGGATTTCTTTAATAAAAAAAAATAAATATAAATAAATAAATAAGAAAGATAAATAAATAAAATATTTGAATGTTAGTGAATAACTTATTTACTGTGCTAGTTAAATTGCTTTTTTATTCCATGAGATTTTTAACTTAACCTTGTTTTTATTCTAAAATCTTTTTCTTTTAATCTAACTCAACAATAATTCCCTTTAGTTATGATTCATAACTAATTTATTATTTTTCTAAATCTTGTTGACGTTATTTTTCTTCTCTCATTTAGACTTCAGCTCTTGAAAGCATTTCTTCATGCTACTAAACATCTTTTACTATTTGATCAAGTTCTTCTTTTTTAGATTAGAGAGTCTTTTTTAAGACATCTATCTCTTTGAATTTCTAACAATTGAAGAAAAAAGAAATTTGATAAAATAGAATGAATTGAATAAAGAAATTTACATTGTCTTTAATATCATTAATTTCTTTTTAAACTTAAAGTATTTCCTTTTTGAGGGCTTCTTGCGATTACTTTAATTAAGTGATTGTATTCCTTTTTGTATTTAGTTAATCTTTTCTTCTTTATTCTGTCTAAGATATAAAAGAATTAATATAAATAGAAGAATAGTCAATCTCAAATAAATAGCAAGTAATAGAAAAATTAAGAAAATTTTATTCTGTGTGAGAAAGTAACTAAATCATTAAAAGTGATAAGGATTTTTTTCAGTAAATTTCAATCTAATATTAATTTACTTAAATTAGTATAAATTTTTCAGTGCTTTTCTGATTGAAATAAATATTAGATTATTAATTCAATAATAGAGGCAAATACATTTTTTAAATATTATTTCATTTTAAAAGATATGCATTTTATGCTTCATTTTAACATATCTCTATTCACCATTATTATTATTCTGCAATTTACTAAATACTATATCAAGAAATATTCGAGTTTAGTTTCGCTTTCTCACAATAAAACAAAAATAATTAGGCCCAGATTTTACTTTTTTAATGAAGCATCTCAAAAAGCATAAATCACAAACTCTATTAGAATTGATTTGTCTCCTTGAACATGGTCCACAAACAGATGCACCACAAACTCTACTGTTTAATAAATTAACAAGTTAATATTATCAAATGGTTAGTGTTTAATATTTTATCTAAAAAACTATCTATCTATATCCACAGCTAGTTAATTTGTTAATAGGAGATATTTAAATAAGTATAGATTAAAAGATGCTTTTTGTGTGTAAATTTTTACCAATGATGTTAGGAGACTCCTCCAAATTTTTCAAAAGATATATTGCATATGAGACAATTTTCTAGGTTTTCATATTCACTCTTAGATATAAAGGAAACTTCTGCTTTTAAAAACTCTATTTTTAAGTTAATTCTTAATTTTGAAGGCCCATTATTTGCAAAAAGAAAAATGAGTGAATTCCAATAGATAGATATAAAGATTTACTTTATGTAACCATTGTTGCTGTTCCTTCAGAAAAAGAATCTGTAATATTATGAATAATTATAAGTTAGACAATTTATATTTAGAATAATTAGCTAACCTGAATTATCAAAGTCATCATTTGAGATTGTGCCTTTTTAAAAATATAAACAAAACATGATTAAAGCTGGATGATTAATATATTTCCCATTGAAAAAAATGGATATCCAATGATAAAAACAATACTTTTATCTTATAAGTCTTGAATTCCTTTATTTCTAGGTGATAAGTTTGTTGGGCTAAACATCTTTTATTACTAATTATTTTGCTTGGTATTGCTTATTTACTCTTATATTAATTACTATATCCTTTTACTATTTTTGATAAAAAATTAAATATTATTATATGACTTTTAACAACATTCTGTCATCTAATAATTCATTCATTCATTTCATTCAATCAATCATTGTCTTCCTATTAAGACTTTTTAGAGCAATAAATTACTAAAAATATACATAAATGAATTACTTAGTCAAATAAAGAAGATGTTAGTTAAATTTTTAAATCCATAAATTATTTCTTGCTATGTAAATCCCCTTTAAAATACCAACTCAGTTCCTTCTTTGCTAAAAATACTTCCAAGAAATATTTACAAAATTTTATGTTTTTTCTTTTATTTTACTGATAAATTTTGATTCAAATAAATCACTTTAAAATTATTTTTAACAAAATTAAAGCTTGAAAAGCATGAGGTGAAATCAAAAGAATTTGAGAAATTCTAACTTAAACAACAAAAAATATTTATTTATTTCTTAGTAGCAGTGATAGAATATTATTTTTAAATATTGCTTTGATGAAAACAAAAGAAACATAAAAACTTTTTGATAGAAATGTACTAAAAGCAATTACCTAATCTATAAATAGTTGATCTCAAATATAGAAATTGAATTAAAAAAAGTTGAGTTTTAGAAAAATATCAATTAAACTTTTAATTTAAATAATTATTTTCATTTTGGTATTATTGGATTTAAAAAAATAATTTCGCTTTAAAATGAGAAAATAATTTTTGTATCATATGTATTTGGTTAGTTTGTTGAATGATTGATTAAATTTTATTTGATTTAAATTTTAATATGTAATAGAGATATAATAGTAATTTATGAGTGTGTGAGAGATATGTTCATTCATATTTGGTACTTTAATATCAATAATGATAAACAAATTCAAAAGAAATATCTCCAATTTTTGTTGTATATGCAGTACTTAGAAAATTGAAAATTTAATTAATAAGAATAAGGAGAAAAAAATATGTAGGAGGGAGACTAAATTGGGAAAATATTTATGAAATAAACAGATTTAAATGAAGGAAAGTAGAAAAATAAGGTTAAATTGAGGAAATAAGGGAATTATGATATGAAGGAGACTGCGAAGTGACATGCATTAAAGGAATAAGGCTATGCAAATAAATTATTTTTGCTTATTTGTTAGTATCTTAGTTGTTTTTTTTGTACCTTATATACGCTTTCTTGAGATTTTATTTATTTATTTTGTATATAGATCCTTAATAATTTGTATGTAATTAATCATCACTATCATGTTATATTAAAGATGATGCATGCAATAAATAGAAAATATATCTCCTGTGAATTAATTAATTCCAATAATCAATCAATCAAATGTGCTAATATTTAAGATGACTACAAATATTGCTTATACTAAATGCTAATGATTTATATTTTAATAAAATTATTCATAAATTGCTATGTTTTCACTCAGAAGCAGCTTGTTCTGAGACGAGAGTGACTAATTGATTGTATAAATCTTAAACACTCTAGCTTGAGTTAATTTCTTTTTAATAAGCAGCTTTCTTCTCAGCAAAACGTTTGGCATTCTTTTCCAAGAGAGCCTTAGAAACTCTGTATTAAAGTAAGTAATCCATAAATTCAATAGACTTAAATTGAGCAGTCTTATTACCCCAAGTAAAGGCAAGTTCTACAGCAGTGGGAAGAACGAATAATCCCAATCTAAATGAGTAGGGCAAGTTGAAAAGATGAGCAAGAGCAAAGAAACCAGAACCAACAGCCATACCTCTCAAGGGCCAAAGAAGCTTGGCGTTGAAAGTAAGATTCAAATCATTAACAATATCGGGATTGATTTACTTGAAGGTGCTGACTTCTTCAGGATAAATCTTACCTAATTATTACTTTCTACGTAAAACTTCTAATTCAAGAATATCCTTTTGGAAATATCTGGGATACATCCACTCACCAAAAATAGCGATACCTCTTTGGGATCTTTGGAGGTGATAAGTGGTAGCATCGATTCTATTTTAATATTCTTCGAAATTTTGTCTCATGTCCTTGTCCCATTTTGCTAAGAAGGGATATTCGTTTTAATCAATGTTTGATTTAAGGTTTAATCTGACCATTTTTCTAATTTATTAATTAATTAATTTCTCTTAAAAAGATCTGCTTTTCTTCTGATTGTTTCTAAATCTCTTTTGATTTTTTATTATTATTTATATTTATTTTATTTAAATCATCAATCTTCATCTTAAAATCAATGAAAAACAACTACCTTTCACATTCATTAAAAAATGATCAAAATAAACTAATCATTTCTCTATATATTAACAAACAATCAAGATATTTATTAATTATTTCAAATACAATTAATTATTCACTCCAACATTTTTATTAGAAATTTATTTTATCATCAGCACTTTACATTTCAAAAACGAGCAGATGATTTATTCTATCTTAAAATTATTTTTTTTAAAAAAGTTTTTTGTTTCTCAAATAATACTGAAGTTGAATAAAATATCTACTATTTTGTTATTAAGTTATTATTTTTTTTTGAATCCTCATCTAACGAATAAATTAAATAATATCAAATAAGCATTTTAAATTTTAATTAAAAAGTTAAAATTGCTTAGATTCTTTATTCTAATTTAGTAAATAAATTAATTATTTAAAAAATTTTTTAAATTAAAGAAGAAAAACTAATAAATAATTAAGCATTTATTTTTGTAAAGAATTTAAATTTACTCAATTATGTTTTTGTTAAAATATTTCTATTTTTATCAGATAAACAGTTTTCTAAATTAATTTTTCTATGATTTTAATATTTCCCTATTCTTTATATTTAAAATTTAATAAAAAATATAAGGTTTGATAGAAACAAATTAAAAGTTAAAGTTAATATCATTTTTTAATTTTAAATTATCTATTTGATAAATTAAAACTATTGAGATATCAATTAATTATCTGCTCTATTTTACTTTTTATTCTATCTATTAGCTTTTGTGGTTAAAAATTGTCAAAATTTAAAAACAAAATAATATTTTTATTTCTCTGAAAATAAATATTCAAAATCTAAAAAAATTTGTTTATTCGAAATTCATTTTGAAATTAAAAATAATAAATAACCAAGTATTTAAAAATTAATCATTTTTTTGATTTTTGTGTGTGCAGAATTAGATTTATTGCAAGAGTAACATGGCAGAGTAAAAAATTTTTTTTGAATATGGATTGAGTTAATTATAATAATTTACAACCTCAATTAAACTAAGTAAATTTTTTTATTGTGTAAGAGTATTTATTTATGAATTTTAAAGTATTTGATTTTGTGTAATAAGTATTACTTATTTTAAAAATATTTGGATGCTTGAAAGAAAATAATTAATTTGAGAAAAAATACGAAAAATAAGGTTAATAATATTATGACTATTTAGAAGCTTGTTTGAAAAAATATAAATTGTTACACCATCATTAGATTAAAAAAACAAATCATAAAAATGTTGATAATTTTCTTTATAATTGATAAATTTAAAATAAATATGATCTTTTATTTGTCAAATTAATTTGTTATTAACATATATTTTTATAGATTTTATTTAGAATTAATTACTGAACAATTTTAAAATCATACAGATAGATATTCATTAGAAAAGCTAAAATTCTTTTTGGGTCATAGTAAAAAATGATTCAGCACATTTTCTTTAATATTATAAAGACCAAAATAATTAAATTTCACTCAGTGTAAACACCTGTTAAGATAAATTGTTTATTTTACGAATTGTAATTTTTAATAATAACTACTTTTTATATTTACTGAATCAACTATTAATTTTTATAGTAATAGCTAGAAATATGGTATAAACTTCCATGAAAGAATAAGCATGTTTAAAATTGTAATAAATAACTAATTTTACCTATAGAGGCCTGCACAGAACAAGATATATTTTAATTGTAAATGAATTTAGTTGTCCATATTTAGAGTGAGTGATTACAAAAAAAAAGCAAGAAATGAAATTTAATTAAATGCGAAAGAGAATAATTTATATTATTTCAAATTGTCCAGCGCAATATAGACCTTTCTATTTATTTGCTTTTTTAAAGAGGTAAGGAAATTTAGCGAAACCTAAGCAAGTTACTAAATTTTATTGAGTGAAAAAAAAGAAGAAAGAAAGAAAACGAACCAATAAAGGAATTTACTATTTGCTTGAAAGGATAGATCTTAGAAAGGAAAAGCAAATTAAATTATTCATTCATTCATTTATTCATTAATTGATTAAAGTAAAAACTATAATAACTAGATTTTAGCAGAAAAACCTGATTTGTTAATTGAAAATGTGAATTTACTATTCATTGAGAAGGTATTTGTAAAAAAAAAAAAGAGGTAGTAGAGGAAGGAAAATAATTGAAGCAGCAAATTAAAATCACACAAGAGTCAATAAAGACCAGAAAGAATTGATGATTATAATATAAACATAATTTATATCAATCAATATTAAAAAAGATCCTGGCTGCCAGTAAATCGAATTTTAATCCTGAAAAAAAGTATAATTCATTAATTAATTAATTCAATTATTAAATAAGTTTTCAATAGAAGTTTTACAAGAAATAAATGCAAGTCAAAAAAATTTACGACAAGCAAGAAGGACAGTATGCTCAAGCTAGATAGGAATCTTCCTCCCCTTAATCTTAAGCAAAAAAGGTTTCATGGATAGTAGCTTTGATCATTATTATAATTTCTGTTTTTATAGCCATCATTTGCTCAGCAATTTACGCTCAGCAACCTGATTTACCAATAGAGTATGATTATGTAATAAGTAATTGGTAAACTGCTCCAATCTTCAGTATTACTCCTAGTGCCTCAGGATGCAATGAATATTTTACTAACTACCAATTCCCAGGAACAGTTGATGGTTGTGACTGCACTAGTTCCTCCAGTATTAAATTCAGTAATTAAATTTTTGGATCTTAATGTTCTGAAGAATAATTAAGCAATAACTGCAAGTCTGTAAACAGTACTCCTTAAACCACTTTTACCAAATGGTAGCTTTAAAGCTAAATTCTCTAATTATGTGTAACTCGTATTACTGGTTTCAACTACATGCAATCTGACTGCTAAACAGTTGGATATTAAAGATGTGGAGTTGCCCAAGGCGATACAACAAATCCAAATATGTTCTGTTTACCTGCTAGTACTCAATGTCCAATCAACTCTATCATTTATGCTGCTACTGCTCCTGATACTTCTTATGTTTCAATTATTAATGTCGGAACATAAAAAATTTTCACATCTAACTCAGTTGTGAATAGCTAACCATTAGCTTCTTCACATATTTCTAGAGGAAATGGAGAATGCAAGAACTTTTTAAACAAGCATTTTATAGATCCAAATATGAAAGAATATGAACTCATGCGTGGAATCTAAAACACATGCACATATAGCGACACAGATTCTCGTTTCAGAAGTCTTTTCTAAATAACTGAATCAACTTACTTAAATGCAAACAATTATGATGTTAGCAATTTACCAAAATACCCTCTTTCTTAAAACATGCAATACTATTTCCTTACTAGAAGTTACATTCCTTGGTAGTAACTAGGTGACTGCCGTTACACTCATATGCCATACTTTATAGACTTAAAATCAAATTTAGATAAAATTAGCAACTTATGGATTGGATGCATAGTTATAAACTGGGTTGTTGCAGTCTTTTATGGTGGTCTTGCTAGCGCTCTTAGACTAAAATTAACTTGGAAAATTAAGAATTGGTTCATTATTCCTACAATAATAATATTATTAGTATAGACAATTATGACAGTTTTAACTTTTGCCTATGCAGTTTACAATAATAATAAAATATCTAATATGAAAGATGCAGAATGCTCTGATGCTCAAACAAATAGTATGATTTCATCTTTCAGTACCGACTTTAACAATAATGTCCTCACTTATCAAATTGTTCTACTTGTGTTTGTTCTAGTTTTAAATATATTTACTATTTTCTTCATGAAAACCATCTTTCTTATCATAAGAAATTCTGATGGAAAAGAAGTAATAATTCTACCTTAACAGACCACTTAAAAAATAAATTACTCCAATAACAGGGAATCGAGTAATAGAAATAAGAAAAATGCTGCTGAATACAGTCCTGACCGCTACAATGAAAATCATTTATTAGAAGATAAAGGTTAATTAGCAGGAGGTTTTGATAATACTTACTAACCTAATAGCAACGCAGATGCAAACACAATGCAATATTAACATATTGATGGAGGTAGTGATGCTGCATCTAATATGAATAGTAATAATTTAAACGCTAATGCTAATACCATAAATTAAGAAACTATTAATGTTCCTCTAGTAGTGAAGGTAAATGAAGATTCTGAAGGAAATAAATAAAAAAGTGTTCTCAAAAAAGGAGGATAATAACAATAAGGAAAGAATGTGTAAATAATTTAACCTAATCACAATTAAAGTGGAGGTCTCAATGTTAAAATTACGAAATATGATAATAACAGTAATAAGTAAAATGTATCAAGTAAAGATTAAGAACTAGAAACTCTCTATCAATAAATAAGTAATACTGATTTATCTGGTAACAGAAGCAATGGTAATAACAACAACAATAACAATAATAATTAATAAAATAAATAAACTAATATGAAAATTAATCTTGATATCCCAGCTATTAATAATAATAAAAATACTAGTAACAATAATATTAATAGTAGGAATAACTTAGATATGTAGTTGAATGTTCTTGCAGGAAGCCCAAGCTAACTGTATAAATTTTAAAACAACGAATCTCATTTTACTCCTGAACCTGCTAAACCTAAGTAACCCAGCTCAACTTAAATTGCTTATCAAGAGCAATAAGATCTGTAGGCAATCTAAAGTTTGGCAAATATGGATGGATTATTAGACAAAGAAGACTGGGAATTTGAAATTGATGATTATGTAAAAAAGCATAGAGAAAATTAGTAATCACATAGTCGTATTGGCGGAGGATTTGAAATAGGTAAACCAAGAGAAAAGTATCTTGGTCATAAATTTAAAAAATCCCAAACAAGAAGACTTAATTAGGAAAGCTCTATGGACTTTGATTTGGATTAAGCAAATTAAAGAAAAACTTAATAAAACCTTATGCAATCATAGGGGGTAATTAATTAAGCAACATAGAATTAAATAACCAATAATGGCATAGTTGAAGACTTAGAGGATTATGATAATGATTAGTAATCAAATCTTCAAAAACTTCCATGATTCATTAGTATTTGACTTCATAAAAATTAAAATATAGTTTCTATATTTTTAAAATATCTTTTTATATAATAATAATTATTCATATATATCAATCAACAAATAACATAACTTATTAGTGTATTTTTACATTAGTTTATTTTTATTGTATATGCGAACGAACATCTAATCTTTCATTTTTTTAAGATACTTTTTTTTAATTCTAATTGAGATAATTGACAGTTTCATTTCAAGATTAAAGACTAGCTTTTATTAAGAAGCTAAAGAATTTGTAAAAATCAAAGATTCTAAATCTTATAATATTAAGGAATTTTTTATTCTCCATAAAAAAAAATCTTTAAAATATCACTTTTAATTTTGTTATTTTGTTCATTTAAATTTGAAGATAATATTTTCATTTTTATTCTCAAAAATTTACAAACAAACATATGAAATCCTCAATTTTTTTAAATAATTAAAGTGGATATTCCTAGTATTTATTTTTTAATGAAAAACTAAAGTTGATGTAGATAACTAGGACATTTCGAATATTAAAAAATATACCACACATTTAAGTTGTATTATATAAATAATACTTTTTAATTAAGTAAAAATAGAAAAAAAGAATGGCCATAAACGAGTTTATAATTCTAAATTCATGTTTTCTTTTAAAATAGAAAAATATTTAAAAAATGACTAAATTCAACATTTAAATAAATTAATCCTTGCTCTATTAGAATAATACTACTGAAAAGACTAGTATTTATATTTTATTTTGGAAAAAGCTATATTTAACTTTATGACAAATTTAAAAAGTTTAGTTATTTATTAGTAATTTTACCTAATAGAAATAATATTTCTTAAATAAAAAACTTCAAATTAAATGATACATTTTTACAAATAATTATTACTTCTTATAATATTTTTCGAAAATGGTATTTTATTCACATTTTTCCTTAATTATTTCAAAAAGCATTAAAAAAATCTTAAGAATATGAAAAGAAAGACATTTAATTGCCAGTTGCTTTGCTAATAATAATGGATAAAAAATTTAGTGCTAGATAACTAAAGTCAATAACTGGATTAAAATAGTATGATTTCATTTGAAAAGACATTATCTTAAGTTGCTTACTAAATTTATGATCCAGGTTATAAAAAGTATTTCTTATTAGAAGTTTGTTTACACATTTTTGATGCTAATAAAGTTAGAGAAATTAAAAAAATATATTATTAGAACACAATAAAAATGAATTTATAGGATTAAAATACTTGGAGTATGAAAAGGAAAATTAATTAGACTTTTACATAAAAAATTAAAAAAAAAAGATGAATTAAAAACTATTAAAAGCTGTAAAAGTTATTATAAAAATTCATTCGAATCTTATTATATTAATTAAGTGAAAATAGTAGAGGTAACCTTAGAGGAAGCATCAAAGAAGGACTAAACTGATAAAAAAGCAACAAAAATAATAGAAGATGATAATAAAAAGAGAACAAAGGAAAGCTTCTATTGCTTATCATCTAGAGACTATATTAAATAATAATAATAAAATAAACATTTAAAAGGTTAATAAGAAAGATTGAATATAAGTAGCATCTATCTATCTCTAAATAATAAATGTTAAAGATATTTGAGATAAATATTAAATCGATACATTAAACATGAAGAAGTAAAATAAAAATCTCATTCTTAAATTAGCTGAGTTATTATTTGAAGAGTACTGAAAAGAGATAAAATTATAAGCAAATAAATGCTGCAATTTTAATTAAAAGATCACATATATATCAAAAATATCCTTAAAGATTTAGTTTTTAGTGATCAAGGAAATTGGATAGAATAATAAAAAACAAAAGATGCCATGTCTTAAAGAAAATAAATAAGAAGAAACAATAAACAGTTTAATCAAAATATTTGCATAATATTGTAAGAATAATAAAGATAAGTGTAATGCACAAAGAATAAATTATAAAAGCTTTGTTGGATTCTTCAAAAGAGAGGATTCCAATTTCTGATTTTAACATTTTTTCAATCTAAAATTTCAAAAAAAATAGAAAGAAAAATATTGTAATGATCAAAATAAAAATGTGTAAAAAATTTATTTCGCCAGCAATTTTATTTTGCTTTACTCATTTACTCAATAATTAAAGGTAAATAAAAATTAAATAAATAATGTATTTCGTTTACCCAAATAAATTTTAAAATTTTAAATTAAATACAAGATAGATATTTCTTAAAAATTTTTGTAATGAAAAAATAGTAATTTTGATTATAAAGAGATTTTAATATGAATTAGATTAGGAAATGTATATTATTTAATCTTTTATAAATAAAAAATAATTGATTAATAAGTTTAACTTCTAAGCAGAGAGATAAATCATCAAATTTATACATTTCTGCTCAATTTTAGACGTAATTTTACAATACTTAAAAAGGATAGTATTTGATAAATTTATTAATCCATTGAAATTTATAAAATTTGCTAAATTGATATATAAGTATTAGGAGTGTGTGGTATAAATTTGTTGGGAGATTTGAAGATAAATTAATTTTAATCAATGAATTAGATTTTAATTAAAAATAGTATTTTTTGCTAACTATTATCACATCCATGTTTAGTGATTGATTGATTTCAAAAAAAGGGGTATTGATTTTTAAGATTGAAGAGACATGTTGTTAATATTTATTTTATTTATTTGTTCAATATTGTTGGGAGAAAAGTTAAATATTTGTTCAACACATTTTCTATATATTACTCTACTCGTGATTTAAAAATTGTGAAAATAATGTAAGCAGAGAATTTTAGGTGATAAAGGGAAAATGATCTAATCTAATATTAGAAATAAAAATAGGATAATAAGGCATATGAATACAAATATAAATTAATAATTTTTGTTAGTTAAGTTGCTTGGTATGCAATTTGAATTTTGATACTACTCTGGAAAGAGATATTTGTTTGATAAAAAGTAATATTTTTAATTAAAAAATTTCTTTTAAAAATTTTTTGTAAGAATAAAGGAAACAAAAAATATTTAGTAATAGGACTAGCAAAAAATTTATATTTCCTTATAAAAAACAAACAAGAAAAATTAGAGTTATAATTGACATGATTTAATCAAGTCAAGTTAATTAATTTGGATATTCGCTTACATAGGCAGGAGGAGGAGGAACTGTCAATCAAGGGTTAAATCAAGGCGATGATAGCTAGCCAAATGCAAGTTTAGCAGGTGGTAATCCTTTATCCAATAGCGGAGGAGGAGGAGGTTTAAATAATTTAGCACACCCTTTTAGAGCACCTATCATATCTTAAAATACATTATCCTAAGAATAATATGCTTACAATGCTAGTATTTTAGGATAGAATTAAAATTCTAATATTTAACATAGAAATTTCAATAATTTTACATAGGTGATTCCCAATAGTGTAGATGCTTAATAGGATGATTAGAATGTGATAAAAAATAAAATTAATTCATAAAGAGCAGGGTTTCCAGTTGAAAATCACCTTAATAATTATTAATCAAATAAGTTTAATTAAGGTAGTTATGTTACATAGAATACTACTGTTGCTTAGCAATAGCAATACATATAGACTTTTGCAGGAGCAGAACACAATTAGTAAACTCTAAAGACTTCATTAAGCAATATTCCAGGAAGCTAGAGAGAAATTCTGTAGACAAACTCGTCTCTTAATCTTAGTAACGAACTAGATAATGGTACTAAACAAAAGATATGTTCTTACTCATTTATCCCTAATCATGATTAGTAAGAGAAGGTATTGCATATAAAAGGAGGGATAATGGTTGATGAGAAAGTTATTTTATCATAAAACAATAGCGAAGAATACTTAGTTCATTAAAATTTTTCATAGTACATAGATTGCAAAGTAGTAAAGAAGCTCTAAATAAATTGTGGTGAAGGAGTTTAGCCTATTTCAATTGTAGAAATTCCAATAAAAAAGAAGGAAGGAGATACATAATTTTAAGATTTAGTGATGTAGTTTAAGAATGGAAATGCGAGCTCTCAAGATATAGCTTTACGTCTTGAATAGTATGAGCAATTTATAAAAAGATAAGAGCATTTCAGCAATAGCAATTACTCGTAATAAAATTTATTTATTAACACCAAAAAAGAAGAAAATCTAGAAAGCACCCATTTATAAAGCTAAAATTTTGGGAATATGTAATTGAATTCTTCCCAGGTGAAATAAGAATATGGAACAAATTAAAAAAGTAATGCTTGTCCATTCAATTTATCAAAATAGATGAGTTAGAATAAGACTCAATTTTAAGGGTAGAACGCTTCAATAGTAGGACATAATGTTTGCTAGAAGCAAAATATTTCTTATAGCAATCCTGCTGAAATTCTTTAATAAAAAGAAGATAATAACAATAATTCACAAAGCTCTATTGTGAAAAAAAATAACTAAAACCAGTAATAGTTACAAAGTTAAACAAAAAGCGAGATAGGTACTGAATTAACAAGAAGCAACTCTGGAGGTAATAAATCCAAGCAAAACTAACTGTAACATACAGATGGATAGTTAAAGTAAGAGTAGTCAGACTCTAGTACGACTGATTAGGATTTAGAAAAATTCTAAAGAGAATAAATTAATAATATTTTAGTTAGACATAAATCTGATTACTTTTCGTATGTAATCGTTTATAAAAACCCAACTGAATCCATGCAGTAGCAAAATAGTTAAAATTTTATACCAGGTTTGAATGATAATCATCAACAAAAAGAAGATAAAATGGTGATAGGACACTCTACCAAATTTATAACTTTGCTATATCAAGATGAGGATTAACTTTTAGCTAGTAAAATGATTCGCGAAAAAAAATTCTGCATATTTTTAACAAAATTGAACAGGGAAAACTATATTGAGTATTTAAAAAATCGTATTTTTTCTGAGAGCAACGGTGTTTCTTAATAATTTCCTTTTACTTGCATTAGTAGTTTAGATCATGTATTTAAGCCTACAATTTCATACACGACAGTCAAAAATTCCTCTAAATTGAGTTCTCAACTTGATGAAAAGAACTTAAATCCTGAAAATCATCTGAATTCTTCATCATCTTCTTCAACAATTTAATAATAACTTTAGCAATAATAATTATAAAGTAATGGCTTAAACCAAGGTTAGTAAAGAGAATAATAGCATGCTAGTAACAAGTGTCCTTTTATAAATGCATTTGAGAGCAAAGTAGAGGTGAAAACATACAAGTAAATAGATGTAATAACGTTAGATAATTTGTTATTCAAAGTAGACATAGACGTAATTGAAGAGTAAACTCCTTCCTTTAAAATAATAATATTTAAATATATTATCACTGATTCACATATTTAAGAGTTGGTGTAAAATAGAGTCAGTTCTATTAACCAATAAACTTCATCTTTAAACTAAAGTGGAGGTGGTACTCCATTTTAGCGTAAATCAGGTAAAAGACCATCTTTAAAATAATAGCAATCATTTAATGAAGCAGTTAAAAATAATAGGGATAAAAGTATTTCAATGGGAGATGAAAAATAAAGAAGCTTAACATTAATAAACAATGCTTCTTCTAGTCTAAAAAGTATTCCTTTAGCAGCTTCTTCTACTTAAGATATTTTCAATCCTAAGAATATGCAATATGAGACAAATTCAGAAAAATTCATTACTAAATTTTATTCTTAGCATTTAACTAAAAATATTAGTGAAACTAACTAGAATAACTCTAAGGTTTCTGGAGAATCTTCTTCAAGGAATAAATCATCTAAAATAATTAATAACAAAGAAGCAAACACATTTAATCAATAGTTATAGGTTGTTTAACAAGAAACGGAGTAGCAAAATTAATCAGAATTTGATGAAGAATATCTAGAAAGGCAATTTAAATTGAATAATCCGACATATGACAATAACAATAATATCATTAACTAAGCAGAAAATTTAATTGATTATCACCATAATAATCCTTAATATCCTAACTAAAATAGCATTCAAGAATATCCATAATATGGATAAAATAATATTTTTGCAAAGTAGGAATAAAATCTCCAACCAGAAGTTTAATAAAATCATTTTAAATTTTAAATTGTATAAAATTAAGGTTAATAGCCAGCTCAATTCTAGATATAAACACCCTTACCAAACGCTTCAGCTTAAAATTAGAAGTAATCAACATCATCATCATCATAATCCTAAATTCTAAAAATAGAAATACCAAAGTTAAATCAAAGCTAAGATTAGATTAATTAAAGTGACAAAAATATAGAGTCCGAAGCAAATATTTTTAAATTAGTCAGACCTAATCCTTCTAATAATTCCCAATCAATAGTCGCTTCTTCTGAAGACCAAAATAAAAATGAAAGAGGTAAAAAAAAGCAATAGCCTAGAACAAGTAAAAAGAAGTAAAATGAGGATACAGATGATCAATAAACTACTCCACCAGCAGCTGCAGCAAAAACTAAAAGGATTAAAAAAGACTAAAGTACTACTGAAGAAAATAAAAAGGAATCTCCTGAATAAATAAATCCAGAAAAGAAATAAAATAAAAGAAGCAAAAAATAAAAAGAATAATCAGATAAATAAGAGAAGAAAGATAGTGAAAATCCTAAAATCGAACTAGAACAAAGTAAGAAATTAAACGATATAGTAAGTTTGAAAAATATTCCAATGTCTTAAGAGTAGCTTCAGCAATAGAATTCTAGTTAATTAGATTCTTAAAAGATACTCAGCAACCCTCCATCATAGCCAATTATATAATAAGCATATTAAAATCAATAGTAGCACTCCTAGTAGCAGCTTTTACAAAAACAAGCAATTCAAAACCCTTACAATTAGCAAGCATAAGTGTAAATTCCAAATGGATATAATTCAAATCCATAAAATAGTTAAATGAATTAGTAACAACACAGCAGCATATAACAAGCATAATAACAAAAAGGGCCGCTTAATTATCACTTAAATTAATAATAACAAAATTAAATGTACTAACAATATTAACAATAAAACATGCAATAATAAAACTAAAATAACTTATAAATGTATTATAATTAAAATGGTTAACAAATCCCATAATAGTAAATATAGTCAGGTTAATATTTAAATATCAATGGATAATTATATCAATAAGGCTATTTATAGTCTCCTCATTTAAATTATTCTCCCTAGCTAACTACTCAATCACCTTATTAATAAAGCTAAAAGATACCAAATTATTCTCCTTCTCCTAATTTTATGGCATAAAATGCATCATAATCTGCTCCATGCTTACCACCTTTAGACCTTAATCAAACAAATACTATGTATTAATAGTATAAGTAATTTTAAAACTATTCAGCTTAACAGAATTAGCCAAAATAATAAAATCCATTTTCAATTCCATAAGCTAAATCATAACCTGTTTTAGGATCTATGCCTGCCCCTAATCCTTTATCACAAGAAACCAATCCAATTCAACCATCTACTATTTAAGAGCAGTAAAAATAAGAAATACCTAACATTTAAATAGATAACTAAGCTTAAATGTAAGAAGAGCATACAGATGGTAAGCAAAAAAAAGGCAAAAAGAGAGAGACAAAATAAAAAAAATAAACAACAACTAAATCTCCCTCTAAAATTATTTAGGAAGGTGAATCAAATGATGAACAGGAAGAAGAAGATTTGAAAAAATCATAAGCACCTCAAAAGTAAAAAAGAATTTCAAAAAAGAAAGAAAATGAAAACCAACCATCTCAACAAGTAAATGAAAAAGAAGAAAAGCCTTAAAAAAAATAATACCAAAGAAAACCTAAAGCCAATCAATAAAAATCTTAAGAAGAGGAAGCAAAAGAATAAAGTACTTAACCAAATATTAATAACAATAGTATTGTAAATAACACTAACAACAACAACAACAACAACTTGAACCAAAATAATTAGGATATTAACTCTTAAGTATTGTAAGATTAAACTATTTAAAACTAATAAAACTTTAAAGAAATGGATTAAAATCAGCCTTCAAAAATATAAACTAGTATTATACCTAATCATCCTAATCATGATTCCTCTTATTAGTAATAGTAACACCCAATTTACTATTAGCATCCATCATATTACCCATATCCACATGGGCATGATAACTTTTATGATTCAGAATTCTATCATCCTAATTATCCATATACTCAATACTAAAACCCTGAAATTTAGCATCAAAATACTTAATAGCAACAGCAGCAGTAGCAATAACATTAATAATAAGGAAATACTTAAAATTAATAATACCACTATATGAATAATGACTATTTCAATTAACAAAATTATAATTATTATTATCAGTAAAATGAAATTTAACCCCAAATTAACTCTTAGCACTCATAATAAAATGAAATTAATCATGTCTCAAATCAACAAAATTAAGTAGAATAAGTATAAAATGAAGAAAAAAATACAAAAAAACCCAAAGCAAGCTAGGCTAAACAAAAACCAGCTTCTTCAAAAGGAACTACTAAAAATAGCAATAACTAACCTAAAAATGAATAAAAATGATACTGATTCATCAAAGATAACATTTTGGTAATTCTTTAGTAATAAAGAAAGGCATTAAAAAATTTAAGATAAGTAAGTTAAGTAAATAAGTATATAAAATCATTGATAACCCAACATTTATTTGTTAATTTATTAACATATTTTATACTTTTATATAAAATTTATTAATTTGATCTAATTTTGTGTTATTATTTTTGTAATTTTATCAACTGATTTAATAAAATATTCCATATTTTCAAATTTTTATTTTCACGAATTATTTTAAAACTTATCCATCTTAATATTGTTTCTTTTATGAATTTTAATATTTTTTAAAAGAGTTTTACAGTAATTAAAAAAAAGTATCTTTTTATTTATTATTTTAGTTATTAAATATCTCCTGAATGATTATAATTAAACCTTAGTGTTATCTCCTCTTAAAAAATAGTGATTTGATTTTTTTTAAATAAAATAAAAAATTCTAACATTCACTTTAATAACTTACATTAAAAATATACACTATTAATATATTTTCTAAATTCCAAAATTTCTGCATTTGAATCAAATTGCATTTATTAAAATTTGTGAGATAGATTCTACTTAAGATCCACAATGATTAGTTCTAAATGATATAAAATATTAATAGATATATTATTTCTCCCCTCTAAGAAGTTCTGGGTTTCCTTCTCGACTTCTTTTACATCCACTACTGTTGTATTCAGTGTTAAAGAAGTTTAGCTTAAAATAATTTCTAAATTTATGAAAACAGCTTAAGGGCAGGCATAAAGAGATTCATTATTTTTTTTTTTTGAAATATTTATCTCAATTATTGAATAACAAACATTTGATGATTTAAAAACAAAAAAGAAACATAAATTAATAAATAACTTCATTCAAAATATGAGTTATCTTCATCTAACTTGATTAAATCATTTTCTACCTAGAATTCTTTATTATTTTAATTTTATGGAATTTCTTCTTTTGGTTTATTTGATTAGTCTAACTTTTTGCTTTCTTAATTAAAGAGTTAGGGTTACACTTAGTAATTTTGAGTAAAGAACCCTTATTGTTCTTAGTCAAGTGGCTTTTATACTGACATTTTCTAACTTCTATTACTTTTTTATTATTCAATTTTGGAGTGATTTGGGTAAGAATTATCTTCATTTTCACGGTCAGACTGATTAAACATTTTATTAGCAGAATTACTTTTAGAATCTTATGGTTTTTCTTGGAAATGTTACATTTCCACTCCATCTTCTATGTTTTTTTTCTAAATTAAAGTATTTTCATTAGGTTTTGGTAGAGAAAAGAACTCATCAAAAACAGTTATTTTGGCTTTTTTCAACAAAAAGTACTCTCTTAATAGATTCATGAAGTCAATGTCAGTTGCCCAAAAGCAGAAACAAATAATAATATGAAAGAATATGCCATAAAAAGACAAACTATCTCTCATTAAAGCAAATTATTATGAGGTAATCTCATCTGTGCATTTTCTAATAATTATATCCTATCCTAATTCTCTACAAGTAACCATTTTATATAATATAATGTAATCCAGAAAACATAGACTAATTGCCAATGGGTATTTAAGAATACTATAAATAATCAAGCCTATCTTGCCTTTTTTGATAGGATAAGGTACTTCTGGAGGTTTTGTTGTTACTATGTATAATATGTAGACAACATCTACAATTTAAAAGATGCACAGAACTGCAGAAGTTACTGATATAGAAATTGAAATACTTTCAATTTAATTAATAGCATTTCCTAAATTTTTAACTTTGTCTAAAAATTATGAACAAGAACTAGAGAATTTAATGTAATTTCTATAATACAGATCGTATTTTACCTTATTTTATGGTAAAAGGAATATAGGGTATTAAGATTCAATCATGTTTTTAAGAATTTAAGAGTGATCATAGTAATATTTTTATTGAATCTAAAAACCAATAGGTTAGTATCTTGTATCAATTTAACATTTAAATGATTAAACATGATTAATCAATGGGTTTAAAATTATATTATCTTATGAAAGACGCCATTTAGTTTTACTATTGGAATCTATAATACAAGGTCCATCGCTTTCATAAAGATTAATCTCACTAATTGGCATAGTTGCGTTTTTTCTTCTTGATATGAGAACAGTGTAACCATTTTACATCTCTATTTTTTCTTCATAAACATAATTTGTTTCCTTTACTTAATTTGTGGGAATAATATGAAAACTTCTAATAGGACATTTTTCATCTTTATCTATGCAAAAAGAGTAACTTTTCTCTTTCTCAAGGCCTATTTGAATACAGATAAAACTAAATAAAGACCAAATGAAAATGAATCCTTACCTCTGCAAATAATCTATCCTTCACTACATTTACCTTTATTGTTTAAGTTTGAACTGAAAAAATCTCTTTATTAACTTCTAATAATACATAAGTTAATTTATGTGTTAGAGTCTCCAAGCAAGTAGTTAATTTTTTGACTATTCACTGAAGAAATATCTTAATAAAAGTATGATTTATTAATCGATTTAGTATTTGAGCAGCTTTTACCTATAATTTTATAATCAATTATTGCTTCAAGTTCAGACTCTTCTACACCTCCATATTCTGAATCTGTTACTTAATCTAATAAATGATTTGCTTATAATTATCTTCTTCTTCTTCTTCTTGTCCTTCTTCTTGCTCTTCTTACTCTTATTCTTCTATCGTCATCATCAGATTCTAATGAATCAAAAAAACTCTCATCTTCTTCAACAGCATTTCCCCTTAACAAACTTTTAATTGTATATGAAGTTTTATCTTTGCAATTTTCACAAAGGCATCCCTATTCAAATTTTAAAAAAACAATTTCTACTTAATCTTAAAAATAAAATATATGTATTGTTTGTTTACAGGTTTAGAGCCAGGAAATTTATAAGAAAACAACTGAGAAGAAAAGGATTAGCTTTCACATTCTTCACCTTCTTATTTTTCATAAATTTCTACTATAAAATTATTAGACCAATTTTGGTAAATATCATCGAAGATAGAGATTGCATCTTCCACTTTAATCATTAAATAAATAGCCGATATTAATATTCCTAAAATAAACGCAATTAAATAGCTAGCATAAGAGACCTTTTTTAATCTATTTTAAAGTACTAATCTTGTTTCTTTATTTTATCTACTGATAGTCGATTCAGGAGATTGTATTTCTTAATGCTATGAGCTTTGTTCGCCTCCTACCTTCATTATTTTTTTTATTTGTTATTATCTTAGTAAATTAGATTACTTATGAATATTACATAATCATTAATTAAATATTGTATTAAAGAGATCCTATATATTTGTAATAAATTTTTCAACTAATGTTGTTTGCTTCTTATTAAAGTCTGTAAATAACTAGCTATGCAAAACTATTAATTTAAAATTACAATCAACAAAAATTGTTGGAAAAACAGAATTAAAATGATGATATACATTTATTATTTACTCTAATAAGCTTATTTTAAATTTAAGAATTTTTATTTGATGATAAAATTTTCTATATTGTTTGATAGCAATCAATACCTACTTAAAAATATGATTTTAATGGTATTGATGGTTGAATTTTCTTTGAAAGATAGTTAATTTCTTTTTCTTATAATGAAAAACTGAATATATTTTTAATTGGTAAATTTTACCCAAATTTATCTGATAGCAGTTTTTTTGCTATGCAAATAAATATTGAAATCAATTGACTTTTCATTATTAAAATAGATTGAAAGTAAAAATTATTAAATAAATGAGAAGAAATAACATAAAAATGATTCAAAATACTTTTTCTATATTATCATATTGTAATTAAATAAAAATGTAATATAATGAATTAGGAATAATAATAGCCAAAATTTAATTTTTTTATTGACCATTTTAAGGCTTTGAATAAGATTTTATTAATTTATTTAATACTTTACTTCCTTTGAACATATGAAGGATCAAATACTAAATAAAATAAAATAAATATGATAGATAGACAGATTAAATTTTTTTTGAAAATCATCAAACAATTAAGATCTGTTTTAAAGATCAATTTATAAAAATGGTGAAATTTGTATTGATTTGAATAGATTAAAAATTAAAGAGATAGAGGGGAGGGTTGGTTTATTAAGATTTAATAAAATTTTAAAAATGATTCTAAAATATAAAAAGAAGACATGACTACAAAAGTTTTAGATTATATACACATTTAACTTAAAATTTATGCATAAATTTGCTATTGAAAGTTCATTTTTTTAATAGCTAAGAGCCAGATGAAAGCTAAGCATTATCATATGATGGAGGAGAATAATTTTGTTCTTGTAAGAGTTTAGTTTCTTCTTGCTAGTTATTATTAGTTTCATCGTTTATTAATTGTTTATTGTTATCAAAATCAATTAGAGGTAATTCAAAATCTTTATCTAAATCTACACCGTTTGGTTATAGGAAATCATCCCAGTCTTTACGCATGAAGAACATAATTTATAAAATGCAAACTATTATATTTGATGTTAAGTAAGATATCCATATACCTTGTAGCCTAAGAGAAGTAAACATACCAAGAAAATAAACTAGAGGAATACCGATAAAGTAGAAGCCTACTAAATAGAAGACTAAATTTTATTTTAGCTGACTGCAACCTTTCATAATTCCCGTAAACATGAATTAGTGACTCTCAACGTAGATTATAAAAAATATATAGAGGTTAAAAATTATATCAAATTAGACCACTTCATTTTCATCAGAGATTGAAAGAAATTCTTTCAAAGGCTCAGACAGCCAATAACCAACAGCCATTTAAATTAAAAAATAGATATTGCAAGCTATAACTCCCATTAAAGAAGCTGTTTATGCTTTCTTCTTAGCATTTTCACCTACTGATTAACCTACAAAGCTTGTAACAGATACAGAAGTACCTAGAGGAATAGCAAATAAAAGAGGTCTCAAGTTAAGAAAAGAAAAATGTGCATTGAGAGCCGATTTATCATTTAAATTAGACACAAATACTGTGAGAATTTCCATATATAAATGATGGAGGTAAAGAGCAAGACCTCCAGAAAAATTGAATTTAAAATAATCCCACCATTTAGTCCACATTTACATAGAAGGTGAAATCCAACTTCTCAAATCTAGCTTAGAAATAAAGACATAAAGTAAGATGATTCCTACAAATTCACCTATATTTTTTGCTACTGCTAATCCTATTAATCCATATTTATCTAAAAGGGTGTCAGCTAAAAATATATTAATAACTGTTATGACTAATTTTATATAAAAAGGAACTCCAAAGTGATTCTATCCACAAAGATAAATTCTACCAACATCATATATTCCTTAAAATAGCACACTAATAGCACTCCACTAAACAAAATGCTTTGCATTCAAGTAAACATCTGATTCAAGATGCTAACCAAAAATCATCATAATCCAATCAGAGAAGTAGATTGCAGTCAAAAGTAAAATAAAAAGTGGAAATTAAAATAAAAGCCCTCTTTAAAAGTGCACCCCAACTGCAAACGGATCTTTGGCTCCATGAGCTTATGAAATTAAGGCTATCAAATTATTATTGAAAGCAAACATTACATGATAACCAAACAAATTCAAAAATGTCGATCCTATTTTCAATTAAAAAATATTTTAAAACCTTTTTTTACCAAAAAAGATATTCGTAAAATAAAATAATAAACTGTAAGCTTATTTTCACATTTGCTATTTCGCAATGACTTGTAAAATTGATTTTCATTTTGATTTTTTCATTATTGATTAGACTTAAATGTATGTTTAATATGCTTTTATTTTTGATATTTTTGTCTTTATCTTATCAAAATTAATATACAATTTGCTAGTAAAATGCAATAGTTGAAGTAATAAATTTTTATAAAATCATTTTTATACTTAAAATGATTGATTGATTGATATATCTTGCTTATTTAAATCATTTTTGAACTTTACTAATTAACTAAAGCTATGAAAATAAATATTATTAGTATTCAAAAGAAAGATAAAGATGAAATAGAAGCAAGCAAGATTGTACCTACTGCAAAAGCACTGATTATGACTTGATCCTTGGTAGAAGTAACATAATAAACATTTACAAAATTCTATAGAAATATTGTAACTATTGTTAATATAGGGGATATGGAACAGTATATGAGTTAACAAGTTCCCTTGACTAAGATATCTAGTTTTAAATCTGCTTTGAAACTATGATACTTCGATTCTAATGTCAGATTAGGTATTTCTTACTTTTTATTATCTATAAAATGAAACCTAACAGTAAGTTCATTATGCTCGATAGCTTAAATTTCCATTGTAGCCTAATGCAAACCTTGCTGTTTAACTTCTAATCCTATATCTAAATAGTAATATGCTAATGTATTTATAGGTTTATTTAATATTTAATGAACTAAATAATATATATTGCGCTTTTTTTATTTATTTTTTTCAATAATTATCAAACACTTTGTGATACATAGAGTTTTATATTTTGTTTATTTATTTAAATATATGTATGCATATATTCATTCCTTCATTTAATATAACAAATATTATCAAAGAGTTATACTGTATTTATTAAAAAAATAGATAAAATATCTATCAATCAATAAGTTCTTGAATAATTTTTAAATTTGAGAAATCTTCTTCATTAAATCTAATACTATTTTTTGTACAATAAATCTCTATCTGTTTATCCTACTTGCAAATCTTCATTTTTATTTCAAATAATTTTTTTTAAATTGCATATTTGATCTTATTTTCATATTAAATAACAACTTATTTTTGACAAATCAAAAATTAATTTTATTAAAACATATTCAAAACAAAATATGAATTAACTTTTCTAATTTATTATTCAAATGAAATTACCACGTAATTTTATGCTTTTTAAAACATTTAAATACAATTCAATTTAATCTATTTAACATAAATATCTTCTTTTTATTTTGTTATATTCAATCAATTTATTTAAATATTTTTGAAGAAGGGAGGGGTTTATTTTTTTTATCAACGAATTTAATAAATACCAATTACTCCAAAAATAACAAAAATTTTTATGTAAGGCTGAAGTTTTTATTAATAAAAATCTCAAGTATCTCTCTATCTAATTTTCAATTAATATTTTATAATTTATTTGTTTATTTTTTTATGAAACTTCACAATATAATGATTTTCCAATATTTTTTTCAAATTTTAAATTATTTATGATCATATGAATAGTTGTTATTAACTCATTTTACAAAAACCAACATACCTCTGACTTCTCTTCTACAGATGCACCCAGATTTAATTCATTTTAGGTTCGTTATTTAGTTCGAAGCTTACAATAGAATGAAAACTAATTATTTAGAAAGATAATTAGTAAATTGATTGACATTTAATTGTATTTAATTTTAATAATAAATGATTTAAAAAATAAATCCAAATAGAAAATAAAACAGTTTTAATTAAAATCTTGAAAAGGTAATGTTTGTTTTTTATATTTAAATATCCATTAATCTTCAGCTCTGACTTATCTTCTGAAACAAGCATAGGAATCTGTCTAAAGTAAATAAAAAATAAATATGTTATTTTTAAGTTGATATTTTTAAAAGCTTTATTCATTTTTATATAATAGTTGAATGTTTGTGAATTTATTTAATATTTATAAATTATTGTTTTCCATTTGAAAGTGGATTTCTTTAAAAAATAAATGATTAAATTAAAACTTAAACTTAAAAATTAATTTTAAACTTTATTTATTTCCTTTCCTCAAAATTAATTTTTCATTAAAATATCATTTTTTAAAACTAAAAAAAAGAGGTTTCAATAAATAAAGCTAATTTCTTGAGTTCTGGTTTAACTAAATGTACTAATCTCTAAATTTTGGAAACTAATCTACCTTAAAATTAATTTAACTTTGTTATGATCTATATTCCAAAATTAGCAAAACTCTAGTCATTTCTTTTGTTAGTTATGTTTTATTCTTTACAAAATTGTATGAATTAATTAACTGATTATTTTATGATAACTTTTAGCAAATTATGTCAATTATTCATTTATTTCTTTTGTTACATTTTTTCTTCTACTTAGATTTTATCGCTTCTATTCTGTATAAATTTGTTTATTTTTCTTATGAAAATATTATTAAAAAGTGGTTCACTTCTAAAATAAGATGAAATTACAAACTTGTGCTTAAGTTTATCTAAATGCAGAGACTCTGAAATTTGATAATAAACTTAGAGTAAGAATAATTTTTTTTTATTTATATTTTGTATTGATATCAATTAATTAATCAAATTTAAAACATTTATCCACATAAATTAATAAAATTTTAGTAAAGAAGCCACATGTAAAATCATCTCCATTATTTTATAAATTCTAATCAATTTTGGTTAATATGTATTCATCAATTTTGGTTAATATGAATTCATCAAATTTTTTGAATAAAACAATACATATTATTCATTCAGTCAAATTGTTACTTTTTTTCTAATTTAGAATTTTTATTTTTTATTTTTTTTCTCACTAAAACTTATTAGCAGCCCATAAAAGAAAAAGATTAGTCTGTTATATTATTTGTTGAAACATTATTATTTTATAAATAATTAACAAATAAATAGTAAGTTTTTAAATAATATTATTTCATATTTAATTTTTAATAAAAAATTTTAAATAAAAATAAAAAGGTGTAAACAAACATAAAATTTCAGAAATATGCTTCCAAAAAATCTTACAAATAAAATAATTTGCTTGATATAGAAGTTAAATTAAAAAATTTTACATTTTAAAAATAGTTATGTTTTTTAAATTAGAAATTAGATTATGTATTAAACATGAATAGTAATTTTCTAAATAAAATTATTTCAGTTATTTTTGTTTTGAAAATTGCTTTTATTCTTTTATCTATTTATTATAATTTCTAATGAAATAACTAGCAGAATGATAATCTGTTATCTATTTTATAGAGATAATAAGGATAATAGAATCCATAAAAAAGACTTATTACTAATCAAATCTATCAATTATAAAATTTTTCTATATCTATAGCCATATCAAAAATGAATGATTAGATATTATATAGTCTCACAAAAAAATAATAAAATTAAATTGAATCGATTAATTAATAATTTTTAACTAAAAATCTAACTAAAATATTGATGAATAAAGCACCTACTAATACCGCTGCTAAGCAAGCTCCAAGTACAACTTAAAATAAAACAGTTGTCAATACAGCTAAGAGTTCTACGGTTAATACTGCATCTAAGATTTCAGTAAATTCTACTGTTGCAAAAAATACTTCTTCTGTCACAGCTAAACCTGCTAACAATACCACTAAGGCCTCAAACATAAAACCTTCTAACTCTACATCAACAAAAACATCTACTACAAGTGCTGTAAAATCTACAGCTCCTAAGTCTAATACTAAAATATCTGCTAATATTAAGGCACCTGCTCCTATAGCACAAAAGAAGCCTGATGCTCCTTAGTAAATTTAATAGGTTAAGAATGAACCTGAAGTTAAAAAGATGAATGTAGAACATATAAAACTGCAATAATTATTTAATAAAATAGAAGAATATAGAGATAAGAATAGATCCTTGTTGATTATTGACAAGCTGGAAGCAAATGATTCTTTTACATTCTTTAAATATAAAGGGTATATAGCTGATATATCTGAATATTTAATAAATGAGTAAACAAATATTTAGAACAGAGAGAAAAGTGTTGAATCTGCACGTAAATAAGTTGTTGTTTCTTTGAAAGTAGGAGGAACTTTAGTTTTCTTTGTTGATTCTATGCTTGTTGATTTATAAAATTTCTTTGCTTAAGCACAATTTTTCTCTCCTTCTGAACTTTTTGTACCAGAAGAGGCTTAAAAAGAATCTTATTATGTCAAAAAGCTTTTAAAAGAAGAAGAAAATGTTGATGGCTTTGGAAATAAAGGTGGCTACTATCCCAAAAAAGAATTTGCTGCTGTAATTTTATCAAAATCAAATGATTTAGAACCTGAAGATTTAATAAAGAAGCTAAATATGCCTGCAGAATTATTTGATTGTATAATAATCAGCTGATATTATCAGCTTTTAAAAAATACTTGCATATTGTCAAAAATAACAAACATTCTATGTATGTGTTCATGTATGTAGTTAGTTACTATTTCTTGTTAATAATTAAGAAAGAAACAAACTCATCTATTTTAGAATCTCACAAAGTTTTTAATATTTAGATTATGAACACAATAAACTTGATTGTAAGTCAATCAAAGATTGATTTTTGATCAAGTAAAAATCATTCTAGAAATTTTCTTTTCTGAAATCTAAAAATATTATATCCAACCAAAAAACCAAAGGAAAGTTCTCTTCATTTTTGATTCATAGTCAGTCAGTCAGTCAATTTGTTTTTCTTTTCTTTTCTATTTTATTCATTTTTCACATTTTTGTTTTCAAATCATCATGCTGTCTGATTAGAATTCATATTTTTTTTTTATTGTCAAAATATTAAACAGTATTTTATTTATGTAGTCTATTTCTTGTTAATAATTAGAAAAAAATTAATTTCTTATAAAATAATACATTTTAATTGTTAGATCAGAACAGCAACAAAGTTAGTTTATTGTTCAAAACAAAAGAAATTAATTTAGAATCACTTTAGAAATTTTCTTCTGTTAATCAAAAAAAAATAAATGATTTTATTAAAAATACTATGAAGGTTGATTGATATTGAATAATACAAAAAAAATAATTTCTATTTCTCAAAATGAGGATTTTGATGACTCTGAAGTTCATTTTATACACCCAGAACTCTTAAAAATCTCCATCATCACTCATAAGATAATATCACCTTGTTTGTTGACTGTTTTAAAAAATGCCTGTGTAGTGACTAGAAATTTTGAAATAATCTTTAATTAAAAAGCTAAATAATTCCTTAAAAATGATTTATTAACTATTCTTATTTTTTAAGTTCAATACAATTTTTAAGGATAATACTTTCTTAGTCATATTTATTGTATTTTTCAGGAATGTTTAATAATTTTTAACAGAAAATAATTATTTAAAAATTGATTTTATTTTTATGTATTGTTTGAGATAGTTTTTATTTAAGTTGTTATATTTGTGATCAATATGACAAGAAGTAATACTTTTGTTAAACATAAAATATTTATTGAAAACAGATATTTGGATTTAATTTTTATTTAGGAATCAGCTAATTTTAATTTTATTAATTCCAGTAGAAGATGAATTTATTAGGTTTTGGATATCCTTGAATTATTTTTAAATGCTTTAGTTGTTCATAATATTTTCAAATCTTTTCTATTTTATATCAATTTTAACAGGTTCATATTTTTTTAATTTACAAGGACTGCGATGAATAGCAGAAAAATCATAATTTGCCAATTCTCCCACTTCTTCTTTTTTTCTTTCTCTTATCTCATTTTTTTTGATAACTATATCTGCAAAATATTTAGTTTTATCTTAAGATAAATTAAGTTAGAGCTGCAATCTCTTTTCTTTAATATTTTTTATAGGGGAATTATTCAACAGGATATTCTTGTTGAGTTAACGTATAGAAGAGAATGTTTGTGGTTTTTATTTTACATTTTATCCTAATGCCTACTCTAATTTAGCAGTGAGAGGAGATTCACATTTCAAATTAATACTTTCTTCTTATTCCGAATGACCTTTTTTAAGTTTTAGTGGAGAAAGTGGCTCAATAAAATCATTCTAATAGTCTTAGTATGATATTTTTCTTGAATATTTTTGATTCTAATTTGAGACAAAGTAATCTTGATTAACAGCTGATTCTTATTAGTTATTTAATTAATTTGACTGAATTTATCTATATTAGTGTTTTAATTTCTCTAAACACCTATTTATAGATATTTTAAATTACTTTATTTCATTCTTTTAGCTATTTTTTAATAAATTCAATTATGCTTCTTCAATTTTTTACTTTTATCTTTATGATAATGGCTCAGATTTTATTTTTTCATTATTTAATATAATTTTTTTACCCTTTTTGAAGTTAATATCACTGTGTTCTTTAACTTTATGTAAATCCTCTTTAGATGGTTTATTCAATAAAAATTAAAAGTATTTATGAAGACTTTGAATATCACTATTATTCTTTTTAAATGGAGTTTCATTCAATTTACTAGAAAAAATGTTATTTTCAGATTTTTATATATTCATTGATTCATTTTAATCTAAAATATTTTATGAGCTTTTTAAACATTCAATTTTTTGATTAAATTCGAGATTTTCATTTTTCTAATCCTCACTCTAAAAACAAAATTAGAGAGTATCTTAATTAATTGGTTTATTGGAAATAAGCTGGCTATATTAATTATTCAATTCTCTCCTAACTTAAAATATTGTTTTGCAAGTCGCGTCACTTTGTAAGTATTATTTTTCCTTTTAACCATTGAGATAAGCACTTGATTTTGTTTCTGAAATTTAAGACTAAAATAAGTTTGAAGAGCTATTCAAACTTATGCTTGTAGAATAGCTTCTATTACTTTTTGGTGTTAAAATATAATCGTTGCTTTGATTATGTCGTGTTTTAGAAAGACTAAGTCCTCTCTACTAATACTATATAAGCTTACTTTATTTATAAGGAACTATTTCATATAAACTTTGATTGTTAAAATAATTTTTCTCTTAAAAATTTTAGCTGTAGCTGTGGGTTTAAACGTTTTCCAATTATTTAGACGTATTTTAAGCAACTTAGCTAGCCACATGTTAATCTTTAACTAAAGCTTGTTATTTTCTCTTTTTTACTACAATCTTTTTTTTGCTGATTAAGTGGATATTTGTAGGCCTCTCTGTTTAGATGATCATTTTTATTTCTTTAGTTAAGTAACCTGAAGGACTCACTTAGTTCTAATTTGTTAAAATTTATTGTTAGGATTAGAGAAAATCATTATTCTCAATCTAATTAATCATCGATTTTGTATTTTTGACAAATCTTAAATGTTTTGATTGTTTTTTTGTTTTTTTTAATTTAATAAACAGTATATCCTAAACCAATAAGAAAATATATTTAGATTATAATTCTAATTCAGGGTTGCTAATTAATTGAATATTTCAATGAACAAAAATATTTTGAATCTTTAATGAAAGCTAATTTGATCAAACAAAATCTAATTTTAATTACACTGATTAAATCATTGAAAATTTTCCATTACTTAAAATATCACCACAGATATCTTAAATTGCTCTTTTTTTATTAATTTTAATTTTAAATACATAATATTTTTACTATGTAACAAAATGTAAAGTCAAGAAAAAGGTCTTGCAAATAAATTTTGCTAATTGTAAAAATAAAATCTACTTTCCTTCATAAATTTAACTTATTTTCAACCTTGATAATAATTCATTTAATCTCTAAATCTTTTTGATAAACAGATAGTATTTGTTAATATGTATTTTATCCTCACAATACTTAGCATTTTAAGAAGAAATACTTTAAATTCTATTTTATTTTAGTAAAATTTAATCAAACTAAAGATTAGATTGTATTCAAAAAGAAATATTATCATAGACCTTATTCTGTTCAACTTTCTTTCATTTTTAAAATGGTAAGTAAAATTTTTAAATTTTAGATTACATTTCAAATTATTTAAATAATTTGAATAGAATATAATGTTTTTATTTCAAGAAAAAAGTAAAAAAACACAATACAACTTTTCAAGATTATTATAGAAAGTGTTAATGAAGATTAATTTTTGAAATGATTAAATAAAGAAAAAGTAATTTGATGTAATATAATCTAGATACTTTAAACTAGAATTATTATTATTATTGGAGTTGTTTGAAGGAGAAAATAGTCTTTATTTTTCAATTTAATTCTAAAAACAAATTTTGTGAATAGAATAAAAGACAAATTTATTGCTTTTTAAAGAGGAACCGTTTTGTTAATATAAACAAAATATTTTTTTTCAAAATATAGAAAAAGTGTAAGCAAATATTTTTGAGAATCTAATCCAGTTAATCGTCAATGAAATAAGCTCACATTTTTTAATTGAAAAGGATTTGATAAAAACCTATACCTTTTTTAGATTATCTTCATAAGGATTGATTATGAATTTGTTTAATAAGTTAAGCAAAGCTGATAAAGAAAAGAGATTACAAAAATTTAGTAAAAGATTTTTAATTATAATAAAAAGAGTAATTAACTAATAAAGTTTCTATGAAACAGTTCTCTATATAGGTTTTAGTAGTATTGCTTTCTTTAGGTATTGCATACTCTGCCCATTAAGTGAAAGTTTCTCCTATAGTTGATGAAAGAGTTTTAGCTTATTCTTCTCTTGATAACTAGACTGTTGCAAAAGCATATTACACAAAAGCTCTCAACACTACAGGATGGACAATTTTGTCTATTGAGACAAGCAAAGATTTTTCTGATAGAGAATAACTTTATCATGCAGGTTATTTGGAAGGTTATCTTACCTATGATTTGATTAATTATGCATATTACAACTTTTTAAATACTGTTTTAAATGGATAAGAGTTAAATGAATAATAATAACAATTTGTTACAAATCAAACTTAATGGATTGAAGAATAGTTATAGTAAAGTAATCAAACATAACAAGGTTATTGGGGCCTTGTTGGAAGCTTAATGTCATAGTTAAATGGAACTTATGATGGATATGTTGATGCCATGAGAAAAAACTAATAATAAAATAATACCCTTTCATTCAATCAATTTTATTACCTTACAAACATGGGTGATCTTGAAGACATATAAAATGCTGTCTTATAGACCAACAAAACTGAGTAAACAAACAAGCGTTAAAATATAAAAAGCTATTTATTTTTTTTAATAAATAGAAAAAATTGTGATACATATGTAAAATTAACTCATAATGACCTAGTTTGCTCTCATAGTACTTTCAACATTTTTTCTTTGATGCTTCGTGTTTACAAAGTAATATTAAAATAAGCTATTAATTAATTAGTTTTTTGCTGCTTTTGGGATATAAATTACATCACAATTCACTTTCAATTAATATATCTTTAAAAAGGCATATAAATTTGAATTTCACAATCGTGATGTCAAAGCTTCTTTCTAAGCATTCTCAAGTAGACCAGGAGATTTAGAAAGCAAAGATGATTACTATATTTTGAATAATGGAATCGTTGTTATGGAAACAAGGTAAGCATTTAAATCAATTGTGAGAATATAAAATAATAGCTATTCTTTATATCTAAATAGTTTAAATAATTATAATAAAACCAACTATGATTATCTACATTACGACAGCGTTCCATGTTGGATGAGAGTTAATTTAGCTAATAGATTATCTTCAAATGCTAGTGAATGGTCTTAAGTATTCTCTAATTATAGAAGTGGAACCCACAATAACTAATGGATAGTTGTTGATTACAATAAATGGAAAGCAGGAAGCAAGGAAAGTAAGGAGATTTTATGATATTAAATAATTTACATTAATTATTCTAATATCTAAATATTAGATATTGTTTGGATGGTAGAAGAATCATTTTACTTATACAAACCTATTGATATTACATAATAGCTTTTCACTCAAGGATATGTTGCAAGCTACAATGTTCCTTACAACCAAGTAACTTACATAAAAAAAAAAGAATAATTAAAATTTTATTATTAAATTGCATTTAAAATTATAAAAATTAATTGAAATTTTGATGATAAATTGTTAGGAAATATACAATATTACTATGTACTAGGAAGGTTATGGATTTAACTTCACTAATGACCCAAGAGCTATTGAGTTTGCTGAATATTCTAAGAATGCAAGCAATACTAGAGATGTCATGATAGTTATTAGATCAAATCATAATGCTACAGGTGATCCTTCTGATGCAATTGCACCGAGATTTGATTTACTTAATTAAGGTGCTTATACTTATGGTGCTATTGATGCCAAAGTTACTAACAGTGTAGTCTATTTATTTTATAAAATTGACTTTAATTTATTCTTTAAAATTAGAAACTTCTTGAAAATCTTGAAAGCTATATGATTAGCTCACCAAGTTATGATGGATTACCTTATTTCAGTTGGAAGAATTGGGAGTAAGTACCTCATAAAGGAATGCCAGATGACTACAAGTTTGATTGGATCAAGTACAACTATCAAAATTAACAATATACTTTTGTTAATGTTAGTACAGTAGAATTACAACCTACCAGACTTCAAAATTTAAGAATTGAAACACAGTGAAAAAAAATTTACAATAAAATACCAAAATAATATTTATAATAAATATATAAAATGTTTGCAATTAGTTTTAAATATTTCATTAAAATCCTATTTCAATAAATCAAATAAATACTTACTTGAATTACTTTTTGTTTATTATTTATTTACAGTTTAATTTATACACTTTAATTTAATCCATTAATTCAAAGCTATTACGAACTAATAGTTGGCAATTAAAAAAACGTTTTATTCATTGAAGATATATTATAGCTCTTAGACAAGGCTTAAATTTAAAATGCAATCCAATAATCAATTATGTAAGAATTACTAATCCTAATTGGTTTAAAGATCCTTATTTATTGAACATTATTAAATTAATCAGTAAATTATTTTTTTTTTTTTTGTTTTTTAGCTCATAAATAAAAATATTAATCAGGTATAAAAAAATCTATTAAATTAATTTAAATGCACTTAAAATAATAAGTGTGAAGGCTTGAATTACAAATGTTCTAATAAATAACAAAATAGCTACTCACTCTATCTATTTTTAAGATTATATGATTATTTTTAAATAACAATAAAATCAATCAATAAATAGTTAATTTTTGTTTGCTATTAATAACCACACTAATGGATATAAAAAAATATATTAAACATACTTAGATCCTGTTTATTTTAATTTAAAGCTTCATTTTAAAGCACAGACATAGACTTAAATACATCTAATTATTTTAAAAATGATTAGATTTATTGCAGTAAAGTGTGTTTATAAAAAAGTAACTATAATAATTATGATTTATAAGATTTTCAAGTGTGGTGTTTTTATTTATTTGTTTATTTTTGTTATGCATTTATCTGAGTTGTTATATTATATTTATTTTACATATAAACAAAAAAAAATCATCAAAATAACAAAAATTGGATAAAGTTCTTTAAGTTTAGGTTAATTTAGAATAAAATGAAAAAAGCACTCAATAGAGCGGACTCTGGGCACCACAAAGATGGTGAAAGAAATAAATCTGTAGATAATAATTCAGATTATAGCAAAGCTAAGTTTGGAGAGCAATCTATTTTGTAGTAGCAATAATAATAGAATTTAGATATCAAGTGGAGTGAAATCAAAATATTTAGTAAAAATATTTGCAGAAGAAGCTATCATTCTGCTGTCAGTCATGAAGATAGGTAATAATGACTATTTTTATTTATTTTTTAAATGAATACCAATCAAAAGAGAATGCGAAGAACTTATTGAAAAGCAAAATAAAAAGTTATTTTTGAATATAAAATTGATTAGAATGTATATTTATGGTGGATATGAAGTTAATGAAGGAATATTGGGGGATTTTTATGAAATGATGATAAAGAATAATTAAGTATTTTAATGGCAAAAAGTTAATCTATCAAAGTTTGGAACGAATGCTGATAAGCCTTTAACTCCTGGTCCTTTGATGAGACACACAGCTGTCACTTATAAGGATAAAATGTACATTTATGGAGGTAATCAATAATCTTTAAAGCCTTCAAATTAGTTATGGGAGTTCGATTTTAATGAGGATGAATGGCATTTAATTAAACCAAATGTAAATAATAGAATGTATTTTTAGCATCTTATAGATTATTTTTTATTTTTAAAAAGGGAGAATTGACTCCTCCTTCTTTAGATTCACATGCAGCAGTAGTAGATGAAATTAATCATGCTATGTATATTTTTGGTGGTTTTTCAGATAGCCAAAAAGAAGGTGGCTATTAAAATAAAGTCTGGAAATTTAATTTTGAGACATAGGAATGGGAAGTGTTAGGTGAAAGCTCTGAAAATAAGCCAAGTAAACGTGCTGGTGCAAGTATTACTCTTTATGATAATGTTATATATATGTTTGGAGGTAACGAAGCTTTATATTTAAGATAATATTTTAATGATGTTAATAAATCCTACAGGAACTATTGTGGATGAAAAGTATAACGATATATGGTCTTTTGATTTGCAAACAAAATAATGGTAGAATATAAAATATGAAAATGAAGAAATTGTGCCAGAAGTAAATAATGGATTAATTTATAATGGCAATATCATTTTATTTTAAAATAATAGACTAGAAATGGACATTCTCTGCTTACTTATAAGGACAAATTAATTTTATTTGGAGGTATTCATGATATAACTCATGAAAAAAATGATATGTTTATTTTTAATGTTAGAACTAAAAAATGGAATTTGAGTAATTTAATTAAAGAATAAATAAGCTAGCTAATATTAATATCATTTTTATTTAAAAAGTTGATAGTAATACCTCACATAATTAAAGTAGTCTGAATGATGATATTTTAGCTTTTGAATAAAGCTTTTCTAATGGATTCTAAAATGAATAATAATTTAAAGACTAAAGTAAGAAACTCCACTCTGAAACAAACTAATAAACTCATAATGTTCGCACTAAAACAAAAAATTCCTCTCTCGAAAGAATTAAAGCAGCTAATACTGAAAGACATAATCTCTCAAATAGTTCTCGTTTGTTAAAGTAATCTATGAAAAAGTAAAATGATAGTATTGCATCAAAAGAAGAATCCCACACTGTTAATAATCAGATGGAAGAAAATAGAAAAAAAAGAATTTAAATGAAAAAAATGAATTTGCTTTCTGAATTCGAACTCAATGAACAAGAAAAAAATATAATCAGGTATTTCTTTAAAAAGCATATTCTCAAAATAGATAGTTTTTTTTTCAAATTATTCTAAAATTCAACCATACTTTTATCAATTTTTTGAAAGAATAATATTCAAAGTTTTATTCAATAACAGAATTTAAATTAATTTCTTAAAAAATAAATTTGTTTTATTTGAAACTCTCTCCACAATCCACAAGATTTGAAAGATATTATTTAATTTTTTACAATTTTAAACAAAAAAATTAATTTTCACACAAAGAAATGATTTTTCAAAACTCATCAAATAAATCTTATCATCTTATTCTTTAAAATTAATTTATTTTCCTTCATTTTTCAAAGAAGAGTTTAATATTTGTTTAAGATTGTATGATGTTTTCATTCATTTTTTGTAAATTTTGATAAACTTATCATGAATGGATTTATGGATTTGATTTGACTTGATACAAATTTCTTGAAAGAAATATTTAAAATAGAAAGCAAAGTATAAAATCTTTCAATAAGTAAGCTATGATTTAAGAGTTAAGCTTATATTTCTTTTTTTTATTTAATTAAATAAATAATGTAAAGGGAGTTTTTAATCTCAAGTATTTTATAAATAGACCAGTAAGTCCTACTACAGAGAATATGAAGAATAGTATATAAACAGTAGGTAATCCTTTAGGTAAAACAAAGTACTCTCTAAGAATTTTAGATAGCTCTTTAACTAGAACTTAGTTTGCAGGAAATAGTGAATAAAGGTAAAATAAAATGATTGGAAGACGTCCTTGTGCTAGAGATGGGCATTCAGCTGTGATTTGTGATAATTTTTGTTTTATCTTTGGAGGTGATCGTCATATGATGTCATATAATGATTTGTTCTGTGTAGATTTAGATAAAATAATTGAGTCTTTGTCTTGATTTGATGATTTAAGTAGCATTTAAAAAAAGCATAGTCAATTAATTAATGCTTTAAATAGAATTAAAATAAATTTATAAAATATGATAAAATCAGTTTTAAAAAATAAAAGTTGATTATAAATTTAAAGATCTATTTATTTTATAGTCTTTTTATGTATTAATAAATTAGTTTAACACACTATTGATTGAATATTTATATGTTTATGAAATAGTGAATTTAAAGAAACTTGTAATTTATTTAGATAGATAGAACTTAGAAAATAAATACAAGGAATTTTGTTGTAAAAATATATTTTTAAATAGAAAGCGAATAATCTTATAGTAAAAAAAAAGTATTAAATAATATCTTAAAATGGAAGAAAGCAATACAATTAAAATTAGAAGTAGTGAAGGATAAATAGTAGAGTTTAAAAATGAATTGAAGCATCTTTCTAAGTTAGTCAGCATGACAGAGGACACTGATGAAATCACTACAGATATGTAAATGGCATTAAAATTACAATTTTTACATTAATTATATCATCCAGCCATTAATCACCATTATCTATTCAGAAATGATGCAATTTACATTTTTAATAGTGTTTTGGAATTTGAAAAATGGCTTTTATTTGAAAGTTAAAAAGTAGAAAGAAAATATGTTTATTTTTTTCATTTATTTTATTTATAAAAAGTTCTCTTGAAGTGTTGCAAGTGATTAAAAAATTTTGTGAAGTTCATGACTACAAAGCAAGTAGTATTGAATATAAATCACCATTAAAAAGTGATAAATTAAGTGATAATATTGATTCAAAATCTTATGGACTCATGAAAGATTACTATGGAATAAAACCCGAATAAGCTGAGAGATTGAAACCTCTTATTTATGCTGCTTATTACTTAGATTTTGAGAAATTCAAAGAAATATGCTTAATCACTCTTGGATGCCCATTTTATGTAGGCGATAGTGAGCAAGATATTGAGAAATTTAAAGAAAAATGGAACATTAATGAAATTACCCCTGAGGAAGAAAGAGTAATTATGGAAAATAATAAACCAATTTTTGACCACATCAATGAAACATTTGAGAAAAAAATGCAGCAAGAAGAATAAAAGTATTTATAATCATTTTAAGAAAATCAATCTGATGCAAATAACTTTAATTGATGAATTCTTTTCTCTTTTTTCTATATTAAATCAAATAATTTAAACTAAATTTCAAAATATATCTTACCTATTCTATTCTTCTTTAAAATGATAATTTGTTTTAAATTTCATCTAAAAATAACATAAAAAAACAGCAACGTTTTTATTTTTTAATATCCATCCTAGTTATTCTAAATTCAATTTAACCTCTTTTTATCACATCTTTTTTGTGTTAATTAACATGTTTTATCAGAAAAATTGTACCTTATTTAATATTTGTTTATTATCATATCATATCACTGATTTTAGATTATTTAAATATTTATCAAAATTTTAATCAAATGTTATTTTTTATGATTAAATATTATCTTTGGGGTAGACTCTTGACCTCAGGTAAAAATAGTGTTTCAATATTAATTCTGCATTTTGGAATGAATAATAAGATTTTAATTTATGAGTGATTGTCTGAAAAATTTTTGGGTTTGTGAACTTGATATTGGTTTGGCATACAAACTTACTCATTCACAAATTTTTATCTTTTGTTTTCAATTTAAATTCAAAATTTTGCTTGTTTTTTTTCTCTTTCTTTTAAATATATATATAGTACCATAGAGTACTACCCTTTTATTTGTTTTTTTGAAGGGCAACATACAAATAGAATACGTATATACAATCCTATTTTTATTAAATGCAATAAATACTTATCGTCCAACTCTTTTTACCACCCTATATTTATAGAGAGTCTCTGAAAATAATTTTGACATTTTAAAATAAAAAAAAGTAAAATTTCAATTTTTAATTCTTATTTAAATATTAATCTTATTCAATAATAAAAAAAATATTATTTTTATATAAATTCAATTTTAAATAGAGAAGAAAATCAGATTAACTCACTTTGTTTTTAAATTTTGTAAAATTTGTTATATTATGAATTAATTAATTAATTCTTATTTATCTTCACATCTGAATCAATTTATTAAAAAAATGTTGGTATAAAATGTATAGCATTTTACAAATCTAACTGATGTACTTCAATTTATTTTGAAATATAATTCTATTTTAATTTTTATCAATTTAAAGTTACTCAGCTCTAATTTAACTTCAAACTTAAATCTTAATATCTATCTCAGGTAAAATTCTAAATTTTTCTTTAAAACAATCAAATCTCTAAAACCTTAAAAATCACGAGATAAGTTTGGGTTCGTAAACTTTTTCACTTTCTTATATTTCTTTTAGATATTTCTTTAATCAATATTTATTTTAATAAATTTTTAAAAGTGGGAACAATATTGGTGAAATGGGTGCATAAAAATTAGGAGCTGAGCTAGCAAAATACTCTAATCTTAACACCTTAAATCTTGACCTCACGTAAAAATATTGTTTCAATATTAATTATTCATTGAGGAATGAATAAATAAATAAACTTTATAAGTGGCTGAATGATAAGTTTGGGTTGAAGAACTTGATATTCATTTGGTTTACTTACTTACTCATTAACTTTTATTTTTTGTTTTCATTTTTTAAATAAATTTTTTTTTTCTTTTCTTTATTCAATATTTATTTTGATAAATTTTTTAAAAGTGGGAATGATATTGGTGAAATCGGTGCATAAAAGTTAGGAGTTGAGTTAGCAAAATGTTCTAATCTCAACATTTTGACTCTTGATCTCTGGTAAAAATAGTGTTTCAATATTAATTCTGTATTTTGGAATGAATAAATAACACTTTAATTTATGAGTGAGTGACTGACAAATTAGGGTTGGTGAACTTGATATTATCTTGACTTACTTACTCATTAATTTTTTTGATTATTTTTTATTTTTCATTCAAATTTTGATTTTTCTCTCATTCTTTTAAATATTTCTTTATTCGAAATTTACTTTTATATTTATTTAAAAGGTCTAATAGCATTGGTGAAATCGGTGCATAAAAATTAGGAGCAGAGTTAGCAAAATGTTCTAATCTCAAAATTTTGATTCTTAACCTCTGGTAAAAATAGTATATCAATATTAACTCTGCATTTTGGAATGAATATGTGAGACTTTAATTTTTGAGTGAGTAACTAAAAAATGTGGGTTGGAGAACTGGATTGATATTATTACTAACTAACTTACTTATTAATTAACTTTAATATATTGTTTTCATTTTTAATTCAACTTTTTTTTCTTCTTTTTTCAATAATTTTTATTCGATTTTTGTTTTTATAAATTTATTAAAAGTGGGAACAATATTGGTGGAATCGGTGCATAACATTTACGAGAGTTAGCAAAATGCTCTAATCTCAACATTTTGACTCTTAACCTCAGGTAAAAATAGCATTTCAATATTAATTCTGCATTTTAGAATGAATAAATAAATAAGACTTTAATTCATGAGTGACTGACTGATAAATTTGGGTTGGTTAACTAGATATTAGCTTGGCTTACTAACTTACCATTCGCAAATTTTTATCTTTTGTTTTGATTTTTAATTCAAAATTTTGTTTTTTTCTGTTACTTTTAAATATTACTTTATTCAAAATTTATTTTATTTAATTCTTTAAAAGGTTTAATAAAATTGGTAAAATGGTCAAAAAAGGATTGAGATCAAAACTAATCAAAGCAAAAAGACTAGTCGTTTTATTCATACAGATATTATGATTAATTTTAATCAAATAACTAAAATTACTTATTTATTGATATTATTGTTTGAAAAATAAAAATGAATTTTAACTTAATTATTAAACTAATTTAAATAAAAACTTCACTATAATATGAATAATGAATTATCTATTTCAATCAGATTTTTTTATCTATTTAATAAAATTTCTAATAATTTATTTATTCATAAATAATAAAATAATATATATATTAGATGAAATTTATTTGATTAACATATAGTAGGTGTTCAATTAAAAACATATGCTATTTATAAAGCTCTTAAGGTTCAGTAGATAAGAATTAAAATTAAAAAAATCATAAAAAAATTAATTTTTTACCCACATTAAAATCATTTTCAAAAAATAAAACATTTAAAATATTTTATTTTTAAACAGATACAATTTTAATTTTTTCAAAATTTGGCCTGATATCTGCATAATAACTCCTCATTCCAATTATACCTTTATATGTACTATGATAGTCTGAACCTAAGAAATGTGTTAGAAGATCATAAATGCTTTAACAATAGTTTTGGTGTTTTCAAGAAAAATACACTATCTGAGAATAATGATATTTAGGAGTTTACAAACTTAATTTTTGAAACATAATTAACAATCGAATTAAGAAATCAATTGGCAATATTCCAAATTATTTAACTTAAATTAAAGTGAATTAGTAGAATTAAGTATAAAATTTTATTTTACTATTGTCTCAATTTTAAAGAGAGTAAATCAGATTAATTTAATTTGTTTTTAAATTTTGTAAAATTTTTTTCAAAAAAGTTAATCTAATTAATTTTCATATTATTAATTAATTCTTATTTAGCTTCATATCTTAACAAAATTTTTAAAAAAATGCTGATAAAGAGTGTAAAACGTTTTAAAAATCTAACTGATGTACTTAATTTTATTTTGAGAAATAAATCTATTTTAATTTTTATCTATTTAAAGTTACTCAGCTCTAATTTAATTTCTTACCTTTATCTTAATATCAATCTCATGTAAAATTATAATCTTTCTTTTAAACAATAAAATCTCTAAACTAAATTTTTACCTCCTTTAAAAATAGTGTATCAGTATAAATTATATTTTTTAATCAATGTATAAATAATAATTTAATTTATAAGTGGTTGACTGCAAGTTTGAGTTAGTGAGCTTGATATTACTTACTTACTTACTCATTCATTTTTATTTGTTATTTTCATTTTTAATACTAATTTTTGTTTTTTACTCTTTCTTTTAAATATTTCTTTAATTAATATTTATTTTTGTAAATTTTTAAAAGCGATAA
>JH720346.1:432062-465570 GCA_000231825.2 Tetrahymena elliotti 4EA | reverse complement strand
AATAATAGTAAAAATTTAAAATAAAATAAATCTTTATCATCAAAAATGTTATTGGTGTATTGAATACAATTAAATTGTTAAGATGAATATAAATTCATAAATTTTTTTATCTATTATTTTTCTTGTTTATGTTTTATTTGAATTAATTACTAATTTTAAAAAAGATTGTTGATTCATTTATGTGGTTATTGTTATTATGTACATTTAATTTATTTTTCTAGGTTTTAAACATTGATTTGTCCAATATTTAATTAGCAGAACTCTTCAGTTTGATTCGTAAATCTTGGGGATATATGCATTTAAGATCTTGCTATTTGCATAATTTATTACATATTTCTATCTACATAAGATTTTGTTGGAAGATCTGATTTTCTTCCTGCCCGTTGGTACATTCTTTTATTTACATTTGAACCATTTTTAACCATCATTTCATTTTGTTCCATTATTTTTTAACTTTCTTTCCAAAATTTTTTTGGGATATTTGAGAGAATTTCAGGATGAGTTGGTAATTATTTCAAAGGACTAATACTCTTGTTATAGTGATTATCCGAATCTAATTTATTCTATTTATTCTTTTGGATGAGTGAAGTTAGAATTTCTTTTTTTAATGGTGATAAGTCATAGAAAATTTTCTAGTTTTTATCTTAAAAATCATTGTTTCTGATAGTTTAGTTCCTTTCTAAGGATTCATCTATCTAGGCTTAGCTTTTCGCTCTATCAGTATTTTTACCTTTTACAAATGGCTATTTGAAAATAGCTTTCAAATTTATTTTTTTACTTTAGACATTATTTTATGTTTAAAGTTAATTTTGATCTTTATTTTATTTGAGATTTTATGCTTAAGTTTGAGATTCTAAATCTGTATTAAATTATACCAATAAGATTGGATTTCCATTTTAATCAAAAATATTTCCTTATTTCTAGCAACTATAGTCAAAGGCCTTAAAGTTAGTTATTGATTTTGAGGATTTATAATTATTTTGATTTAAAATTCTTTAAGAAGCTGAATTAAAATTATCAGGAACGTCTTATTAACTGGAATTTATTTTAAACACTTAGGGAGTCAAATTAGATTTAGATACTTACTTTCTTTAAATAGGTGAAAGTGAATACTCTGAGCTTGGTTAAATTTATTGTTAATGACTATTCTGTATATTTTTTCTATCTGTTAATGTGTATTACTATGAATCTTCACAAAGATCAGAGAAAAACTCTTATTTAAATCTTGTTGAAGAAATTTATCTTTTATTTGGAGAAACTAAATAACTATCCATTTTAATAATTCTTGGTGAATTTTTATTTGAATTAGGCAATGTTTTAATCTTATGTCTTTATGTTAGAGAATATATTTCGATATCCTCTAAAGTATTTTAGCTTTAAAGTGGGATATAAATATTAGAATTACTATTACAATTATTGAGAATTGCTTTATTACTCGAATTATCAAAAATAAGTGAAGAAAATTATTAATTAATTCCTTAACGTCCTTGTTATTTTTCAACAAATATATTACTTTTGTGTCTTATCATAATAGGAGATTTTAAATCTCTTGAACTCCTTGGTGAATTACCACTTGTCTTACATATTTAACTAAACTTTAAACTTTAATCATACATGTCATTTTATTTTATCTTAACTTGTACTTTTTTTATAAGTTTCTTTCTCTCTGATTCAGCTATTTCTTTTAGACTATTTTCATCAATGAGTTTCTACAACTAACAATACTTCTAAAGTAGAGCCATAAAATTCTATTTTGTTTAAAAATATAAAAATTAAAAAGATTAAATGCCATTATTTTTTACAAGCTAATTTATTGCAAATATCTATGCAGACTAAGAGAGAACTTTAGCCTTGCTTTCCCTTTTTGTTAACTTTTACAAGATTTCTTCTTAACCAAAATATGAATTTTGTGTAAGTATTTTTATCTGAATTCTTTTTTTTTAGTTTTAAGAAAATTTTAAAGGTGAGATTTCCTTGTTCTTTTTTTTGATTAATGGTGACTAGTTTTAAGTGATATTTTATGATGTGTTAACTGGAATAATTATTTTTTAATTTATATTGGTGGTTGTTTAATCTTGATTAGGATCAAAATCAATAAGCTTTGAGATTTCTACTTCACCATTTTTAATAAAGAATATATTTTCAACTTAGTCAGATTCTTAAAAGACAATGTCTCCCCTAATAAATGATCTAACTTGAGAAGATTTAATTAATTTGATAATAAAATAATCAGGGATTTCATAGAAGAAAGAAAAAGACTTAAAAAAATCTATTTGTTCTTGTAATTCAGAAGCTTTGTGTTTGGCTAAAATTGATTAGATTTACTCCTTAGTAATTTATATAATACAACATTCAGATTCAGTAACAATAACCTGTTTTCTAGAACTAATAAATAGATAAAGATATATTAATATAATATTCCATTAAATACTAATTTTAATTAATTTATTAATTACTACGAATTATTGTCTAATCTGATATCTCCAAAGCTATCACCTGGTAAGTATCTTTTTACTATTGTATAATTATCTTAATTTTCATCAGTTTCAGTATTACTAGACTCAAATTCTTAAATTTAATAACCCTGATCTTCTATATCCTCAACTAGACTATTTATTTTCTTGTTTAAAATTAAGATTATCCTCAAATAAATACTTAATATCTATTTAAATTTACAATATCATTCTCCCCTATATTTTGAAAAGGTTCATTTAATTTATCTTTACAAACTAAACTGCCTCTCAAGACAATATAAAATGTTTCACCTATATTATAATATAAAACATCAATATCTATTATGTTAATTCTTTGGGGATGTTGCCAACTGATACTAAAATACTTTAACTGGTACTGTATTGAAATTCTTATAATAAACTTTCTAGATGGTACCAGTTGGTGATTCCCTCTAGCTCAATAGTACCAGTGGGAACCCCCCTCCCCCCTGATTATTTTATCTAATTCATCTTCATGAATTTATTTGTTTTAACCATAAAAATAAATAAAAGGAATTCATGAATGAATGTAATTAAGTTTTAAATGTAAATTTTTAACCAAAAGCATAAAATGATGAATTGATTGTAAAAATGAATGTAAAACAAATTTTACCTGTGTTTGATATAATTCTATTTGGATTGTAAATCATCAGCTTAAATTAATTGAAAATTTCTTGGCTTATATTTTCTTTCTCCAGATTTTTTAAGCATTATTCAAGAGGGTCAAATTAGAATACGAATTTTCTAAAATATGCCAATTCCATTTTAGTTTTATGAGTCTTTTTCGCTATTCTGATGATCCACTTTTAAAATAATAATAATTAATATTAGCCAACAATATTTCTTAAATATTTTGTTATTTAGTTAGTTAACTGGCTTATTCGTTGTTTAACCAAATTAAAATACAAACAAAATAATTAGCAAATTAATTTGACAATTTATTCATTTCCATTAAAAACAAATTCAAATGCTAACAATATTAAAAGAAATATTTTTATTTTTAACTTTTATTCTTTGATATGAATTTATTTTCTGATGAATTTTTGTATTTTTTTGCATTTTAGTGAAATTTTTGAGAAAATCTAAAACCAAAAAAGTCTACATTGATTTCTTCTTCTGAGTTAAAATCGATAACTTGTTTATCTATGAAAAGCTGGAGCTTGTTCTTACTTGGACTTTATGCTTCATCGTTGCCCTCATTATATATTGATTATAGCTTCTGTATGGATAAAGTTTGTTGGTGCTAAAGCTCTTACATTATCAGAGAATTTTGTTTTTATTAGTTTAATTGCTGCTTTTCAGGAGAAGAAATCTAGTTTAGAGACTATTGAAGTGACTCTTAACTGTTTTTTCTACTGATAATAGGGACAACAAGAGGCTTTAATTTCAACTGAAAGTGATTCTTACTTTTAAAGCTTTGCTAAAAAAATTGCTATCCTTCTTTTTAAGATAAAGGAGGTGAGAACAATGCAATTTTTTCATGATTGCTATTTTCATTACTAGATTTATTCATTGCACTTTGATCTTAAAAACTAAACATAGATGTATTTTTTGTTTCTAATCTAGACTGATGGTATTCTTGCTCATCATTAATTTATTTAGCTTGATTTATAACTAGTTTAAATGCTTCCTTATTTTATTTTTGAAAAACTCTATCTGCTGATTGGTAATCTCTATTCATTTCTAAGATAACTAACAAACAAACAAACTAACTAGCAATTAATTATAAAAATACTAAAAGAAATAAAAGTAATCAATTTTTATCAAATGATTATGTTTTTTGATATATTTTTAACTAACTTTATGGTTAGTATCTTTTAAAGTTTTAAAACAATCTTTTAATTAAAACCCTTCCTTTCTTCTCCTTCTTCTTTTTTTGATTATTTCTTCTCAAATAATTTGTGTTAAAATTCAAGATCATCTGTATTTGATTACTTTATCGAAAAGCAAATATCAAAATGCATAATTTTTTATGAATATTTCATTTTTGGTTACTTACTAAAAGTTGCAAAATTAAATTAACAATGTAATCGAATTATAATTCATTTATATAACTGCTTATATTGTATTTAATATCAAATATCTTAGTAAAATTTCTTAGGATTATAAATTTAGATTTCTCTTGTAAACATATAATACAAGTAAATTTTAATTATTACTTTAAAGACATTTAATGATTTAATCTAAAAAAATCTAGTAAATTTGATTCGCTATAAAATATTATTTATTGAGTAAATTATCTTAACAAAATATTCAAATTTTAGATAAAGCTAATAGAATAAATAAATTTATGAAAAATATTTTATTTATTTTAAGTAATTTTAAAATCATCAATCATTAATATTTATATTCAATTCATTACTATTTATTTAATATAGAAACTCAATAAATCTTTTCAATATATCTACGTTACGCACTTTAGAGTTTACAAATAATAATCATATTCACATCTTTTGTAATCAAATATCAATCGAATTAATAGTTACATTTTGTGAGAGAAAAAAATATAGAAATAAAATCTAGAATCTACTTTTTTAAACGACAAAGTTTTTTTTTCTTTTTTTAAAGATTTTTAAATTACTTGAAAAACTGAAATCATTAACTTTGGGTGTAAATATGATTTTTCTTGTTAATGCAAGCTAGTAAGAACAGCCTGGAAAAATATAAGCTTGCAAAAATTCAATTGATTCGTATCATACATAAATGGCCTCACTAATATCTCAAAATTATATTATCATGCCTTTTCTTCTAGCAGATTTCGATCATATAACTAATCACAGACACTTTTAGTAGTTGGCTTGTTGGATAATTAGCTTGTAATAAATTATTTAAAAATCACAACCAAAAAGATAATAAAAGCTAATTTTTTTAAATATTTCTGAAAGAATAATTTATTTGAAGTAAAAAACAATTTGTAATATTAAAAATACTCAAATGGAGTATTTATAATTAAATTTGTAATATAAAAATATTTTAAAACTTAAACAATATCGATGTGAATCCCCTTTGTAGATATAACTAAGAAGTTGACTGGAATTAAAATTTAAATCAATTTATATTTTCTATCTAAGAGTTAATGATATTTTTAGATTGAATTAAATTCTTTTTTATTAAAAAATAAATCGATTTTTTTACAAAGTGTTTGAAAAATAATTAATTTAAAAGAATGACTTACTAGAAATGTTTTGCTTTTTTTATTAAATCGAAAGAAAAAGCTTAATTATAACTTTGTTTAGCTATTCTAATTCTAACTAAAAATTCAAGTGGAATTTGCTTAATAATAGAGTGTAAATCATTCATTTATTGTTTGTGTATGTTAAATTCTAATAGATTCTTTAAAATAAAGTAGAAATCATTCATTGATTGTGTATTAAACTCGAGATTAATAAATTTCAGGCTATTATTATATTTAAGTTATTTATTGAATAAAATAGACTTTTTATTTATTTTTAAATTTGGCTTGTTGAATTTCAAAGCTAAAATACTTCTTTTTGGTTAAGTTATTGTTCCATTTAATTTTTAAAAAATTTAGGGAGAAAATAATAATAATAATAGGGATTTTGTGATTTTTGAAAAGTAAAGAATTTAGATATACTAGTTGATATTTTTTGATAAATAAAATAGAAAATTTGATCAGATTATTGAGGGTACTAGGATGAAAGGTTTCTTTGAGTGAAAGAAATAAATATGCATTTTATTACAAGAGTAATTATAAATATTATTGTAAAGTTATATTGTTCAGACGGGTTTCAAGGATACACTTTTAGATTAATCTTGAATTAGGTTAGGGTATTTATATAATTTTATCAATATTTTTATGGTAGCTTTAAATAGTAAATTTTATTATTAGAGAGAGTTAATATTTTTTAATTATTTTTTATTTTATAAACAATGCTTTTAATAGCGGATTTTTTTTGAAATGTTGGGAGTAGTTTAGGTGAGTTATATTGAAATTATTAGTTGTTTTAAATAGAGGCATAGAGCATTTGTAAATACAGAAGATATTATTGTATCAGCAGCTTTGTTCTTAAGCGTTACCTTTGGAGTATTATTGTAATATTACAGGTCTTTTAAATGAAGATCTTTTTAAATATATTTTGCTTTCATTGAATTTTAAATCTGCGCTTTTGCTGGACTAAATATTTTCGTCTGATGAAAGTAAAGGTTAAGAGCTTTCTCTGGTTTCCAAATCTTTATCAGAATGAACGGAAGCTTTAGGAGTTAAAAATCTTTCTGAGTTAAAATCATCAGAACTCAATATACTAGTACGCACTCTTTGATAATAATTATTTTACTTTTCCATAGGATCAGCAAGTCTTATATTTAATTTATCTAGTTATTCATATATTAAACGCTCTAAATCAGTTATCATCACATCATCTAAGGATTCGCTTTAAAGAATATTTACTTATTAATCATTATTTGAAGGACACAAAACCAATTTGGAAGCGTTTTTATTGATAATTGTGTTGGCAAATATATTTCTTTTTAATATTGCTTTATTGCTACTGTTATTTTGCTCATGTATTTAATTATTAGAATTATGTTCTTTAGTATTTACACCAGCAATACCATCATCATTTATTTCCTCATTTTATTTGTTTTAACCGTATGAGTTTTATCTTTCAAAATTCTATGACTCTAAATTCAATAAACGAGTCAAGATGTTGCTCTTTTTTGTGTTGATCATTTTGTATGTATTTATTGGTTTATTTAATAAATTGTGAATTTATTCTTTAGCCTTTGATAATTATTATTAATTATCTGTCTTTCGCTTATGCTTTTATTATAGTAAAATTTTTATTTGTGTGAAGATTTTGTCTATTTTTTGTTAAGAGTTAATTTATTTCTTACTTTTAATTAATTATTTTTTTTTATTTTTTATTTTTTTAGAAATTATAAATTTTTAGTTTAATCAAATTGAAAGAATTAAAGAAGGATAAATCCATATAATCTTTTAATTAGAAGCCAATCAAGCCAGAGTTAGTTAGTTAGATAGATAGACATATTCAATTAAAGTAAGGTTGATATAATTTTACAGCAATTAACTCGAAAATAAAAGTCATTAAATGTAAATAGCGAATTCATAGAAATTATAAGACAGTTTAATGAATTAGTTAATTTCCTAAATTAGTGATTACAATTAGATCTAAAAAAATAAAGAAGCTAAGCATATATTTTTTATAGTCTGATAAATCCAAATAAATACATGTATTAATTAGACCTTCAGGTGTAAATAATTTTATTTGTAACTAACTAGAATATATTCTAAATAAAATAGAAAGAATCTCAAATTAAAAATGTTAACCGAAATCCTACCAATTATTTGAGGAAATTTTAAAATTACCTAAATTTAATTTGCAGAACAAGTATTTTCCTATATAAAAGTTGACATAATAAGAGAAGTAAATGTTATTAATTGCAAATTTTTACAATAATTCAAATCGATCAAGTGCAAACAAACAAATATTTTTGATAATTTCCATCAAAAATAAAACCTGAGTGAGAAAGCAAGGCAAAATAACATTTGTAATCTAGTTCTTGTTATTAATCTCAAATTATAAAAAATTCTTAAATTCCTCGATTAGATTTCAAAGTTAAGCCTTAGAGCAGCCTTCTATTATTAAACAAACAAACAAAATTTGGAGAATATTATTATTTACCCCAGAATTTGTTTAAATTTAAAAATATTTAAAAAGTTACATACAAAAATTGATTAGTATTACCTTATAAATCTGAGCTGGTTATTATTTAAACAAAGAAATTATTTAATTCAAAATTCTCAAAATACTCAACTATGTCTCAAAAATCCCCAAAAAAAGGAATATGTTTAAAAAATATTCTTATTCTGAATGAGGATCAAAAAAAATGAATCACGAAGAATTAACTCTCAATTATTTAATAATGCTTTTTGGTTGTATTTTTACTTACTATGCGTTATAGAAATATTAATTGTCAAATAACGCAATTACTTCTATTATAAAACAATTAATAACTGCAATACTTGCATAACAACACATTTGAAATAATTAATCAATCTATCTATCAAAAGATGTTAGTTTAAATTTGTTTGTGAATGAATGAATGTATAAAAGAAAGAAGGTATGTCTGAATGTCTATCTTAATACCTTTCTAGAATAATTACTTCATAAAATTTTAAAAGATATTTGAAGATATTAATTGAAGATTTATTTATTTAATTAGATTGATTGATTTTACAAATGTTTTTAACTCAATTTAGTAGGATTTTATAAAAACCTTTTTTAAGTCATAAGTTAAGATCTTAAAATTTATGTTGGAAGTTAAAAAACTTCTTTTCGCAGTATGAATTCTCATCGATTGAGTAGAAATGGTAGTCAAAATGGAACTAAAATGTCAAAACATCCCAAAAAAAAATATCTGATACAAACAAAGAAAAGTATTATGTTTTATCTTAATTCCCATATCCAAGTGGAAATCTTCATATGGGACACGCCAGAGTCTATTATATTTCAGATGTTATATCCAGATTTGAAAAAATGAAAGGTAAGAATTCATTTTCCAAATCTAAATGATCATTTTGTTTGTTTGTTAATTATTTTTGATTGATTGTTTGCTTCTAATTATGTCTAAAACAATTTATTTATTACAAGGCAAAAATGTTATTAATCCAATGGGATGGGATGCATTCGGACTACCTGCAGAAAACGCAGCAATACAAAGAAATATTGGTAGAATTTAAATACTCTCTTTTTGTTTAAATCTAATAAAAATCATACGCTCCATATTTATTTGTATTCAATTTTTAACGCAATAAAGAACCTTCGGAATGGACCTATTAAAATATCTAATAAATGAAAGAATAAATGATCAAATTAGGAGTTGTTTTTGATTGGGATTTAGAAGTAATTTTATAATATTTTATATTTATTTTAAATATGATGTTTATATTGATTTTTAGCTTTTCACATGCAGAGAAGATTATTACAAGTGGACTCAATGGATTTTTATTTAGCTTTTAAAGAATAATCTTGCTTACAAAAAGGAGGCAGAGGTAAATTGGGATCCAGTAGATCAGACGGTCTTAGCAAATGAACAAGTATACAAATGTTTAAATAAATAAAGAATCTAGTAAAATAGAGATGCTATGTTGATTATTATTTACTGTTTTCAATTAACTGATCCTACTTCTTTTTTTACCCAAAAATATAATCAATCTTACTTATTTTTTCTTAAAACAAACAAACATACAACTCACCAAAAATCTTGAGGTTAAGAAACTTTCCTTATAATATTTAATGGACTAAATATTATTTAAGTAGTTAAATATTAATAAAATTCATTCATTCAAGCAATATTTTAAATTAAATGCTAATTATATCTATTTATTCCAATAGATTCATTCATTCATTTTGTTAGCTTTTTTAGAATAGGATTTTCAAAAACTTAATTTTAAAAAAAGAGGTTGATTTGATGTCATATCTAAATAATATAAATAAATTGTAGACGTCATCATTTTGTAAATCGCTTTTATAACAAAATAAGCAAAGAATAAATAAGGAAAAGAGAAATTTAGTTTTGCTTTAGGAGGAAAGAGTTATTAAATTGATTACAAACCTATTTTTGGGAAATAACCAATCATACATAAATACATTCATTCATTTTTAATGATAATCTCTAAATTAATTTTGTTAGGTTGATGAATAGGGTAGGTCTTGGAGAAGTGGTGCAAAAGTAGAAAAGAAAATGTTGAATTAATGGTTTATTAAGACTACAGAATATGGAAAAGAGCTTTACTAAGACCTTGATGACTTAGAAGGCTGGCCTTAGGCTGTTCAGGAAATGTAGAGAGGCTGGATTGGTTTTAGTGAAGGAACACAAATAAAATTTGAACTATTTTCTTAAAAGGATTAAAAATCTATTGATGAAATAGAAGTCTACACCACCAGACCTGATACAATTTTTGGAGTCACTTTCTTAGCCTTAGCATATGATCATTCACTAGCCAAAGTAAAATATAATTTTCATGTTTGTTTGAATTTTCTGTTAAAATTTGATTTGATCTGATTGTTATTTTAGATTAATTATCAAATGTTAAAGCAAAATTTTGTTTTAATGAAAAGAAATTCCTAGAGGGATAAAAGGAGGAGGAGATTACTTAATATGAATAAATGAAAAGTGAAATTAAGTCTAGAAAAGACTTGGTTGTTAATAAAATTGGTTATTAAGTTAAAGATTACTATGCTATTAATCCTTTAAGTGGAGAGAAGGTTCCTATTTTCCTTGTAGATTATGTTTTAAAGGATTATGGTACTGGAGCAGTTATGGGTGTCCCTGCACATGATGAAAGAGACCAAGAATTTGCTAAAAAGTACTCTATACCTATTAGAGAAGTGATCAAAGAGGAGACTGAAAATTAGTAAACAAAACAAGTTTTGATTAATAGCGGAAGCTTTGACAATTTACCTCTTGGTGAAGCTAAGAAATAGATAAATGAATAATTAGTTAAAATTAATAAAGGATATGTTACTTCAAACACTAGCATGAGAGTAAAATTAAAATCATAGCAAATATTATATAAGATCATATTTCATTTTCTTTCTTTTTAGGATTGGCTGGTATCAAGACAGAGATATTGGGGGGTTCCTATACCTGTTATTGAATGTCCCACTTGCGGAGTTTTACCTGTTCCTGAAGACTAACTTCCTGTTGTTTTACCATAAAAGCTAGGAAACCCTGTTTAGTTGTAAGCAATATTATTATTAAATGTTAAAATTTGATTTATTTTTGTTATAACATTTAGAAAAAATGGTAATCCTTTAGCTTAAATTAAGGAATTTGTTGAGTGTAAGTGCCATGTTTGTGGAAATAAAAAAGCTAAAAGAGAAACTGATACACTAGATACATTCGTTGATTCTAGTTGGTATTTTTTAAGATTCCCTGACAGCCAGAATTCACAAACAGTAAATATAATTTTGTCTAAATAAAATGTTACTCTTTACTTCGAACAATTAGTTCGATAGATTTTATATTAAATGTGTTTCAAAATTAATTAAATAAATATAATTAAAGATTTTCGATAGCGATGTCATTAAATATTGGGCACCTGTAGATCTTTATATTGGAGGAATGGAACATGCTATTTTACATCTTTTGTATGCTCGTTTTATTCATAAGTTTTTACATAAGCAAGGAAATGTCCCTTTACATAAAGAGCCTTTCAAACAATTAATTGTTTAAGGACTAGTTAAAAGTAAAAGTTACAGATTGAAATAAACTGGGCACTACCTCTACCCTTAAGAAGCTCAAAAATACTCTGAAGAAGAACTAGAAACAAAAATAGAAAAAATGTCAAAGTCTAAAAATAATGGAGTAAATCCATTGGAAGAAATAGAAAAATTCGGAGCTGATTGCTTAAGAATGACATTACTCTTTTATGGACCAAATGAAAAAGATATTGCCTGGGACGGCAACCTTCAAAAAACGCTGGTAAGTATTTAAAAAAAAATATCTAATAAAAGAATATTTAAATTATATACAGTATTCCTACCTTAATAAAATCTGGAATTTACATTTAAAAATACAGTCGGCCTACAATACCAATAACAATAACAATACTAATGCTTCCGATAATCGCTCAAACCTCAAAAAGATGACCAAGTGTAAGTATTTCTAATTTAGAAAAGATATTTTCCATCTAAAATTTTTCACCATTAATTAATTAATAAATAAAGAAGATAAAATCTCCACATTCAAAAAAGCCTATGGTTACATAGAAAATATTTAAAATGCCCTTGAGAGAAAGGATCGCTCTTTCCATGTTGCTATTGCAAGACAAATGGAATTATACAATTTCTTGGGCGAATTGATTGAAAACTAAGGAGTAACTTAGGAATTTGCTGAAATTTATGAATATTTGATTAATACTCTTTATCCCTTTGCCCCCCATACTATGAGCGAAATAGCTGAAAATCTTTATAAAAAAGAATATTAATTCATCTGGCCAGATTTATCAACTATTAAGGAAAAACATTTGAACGAAGATTCAATCTCAGTTAAAATTAATGTAAAATTTTATTAAAGTTGTAAGTGTAATGAATATTTTTATCCTATTAATAAGGTTAATAATAAGTTCAAAGGATAGTTAGAAATAGAATCTTCATTTATGGATTCGCAAAGCGATGAATAAATCATCAAAGCCATTAATGACTCCCTAAAATTAAACATAGCTTCATATAAAAATATCATCAAAATTAACAGAAAAAATGCATTCGTAATTAACATCATCTTGTGAAAATAATTGTTCGAAACAATTCCTTTCTTTTAATTGATCGATCAATTAATTATTCTTACTCAATTTTATCTGTTCATTTACAATTTGTTTTTACAAAAATAAGTTTGAACTCTTTTCCAAAAAGTTTTAAAATATTGTTCTATGTAAAAAGACAAAACTAAATCATTTTTAATGATATTTTCGAACGTTTTTTATTGATTTTGTAATTTGCATTCATGGAGATTTGCTTGATTTATTTCTTATTTTAAATGATCAAAGAGTAAGTTGGAAATTTATATAATGAAAATTAATAAAAGAAAATTTAATATTATTGTTTAAGAAAATTTAATATTATTGTTTACTTGATTATGTTATAAATATTCTATCAAAAATAAGTTGGAAAAAATATACATTTTGTTCGATTTGATAAAATTTGTATTTTTTACAAATTTTCCTTTCAATTAAAAAGTTTGATTTCGTTTCCAAATAACTGTATGAGCGACTCAATATTAAAACAAGCGCTTATTAAAGCAAAAAATTTGTCTTAGTATTACTATTTTAGATATTTTATCAAAATTTATTTCTATTGTTACTTCCTTGCAAAAATTTAAATGACACACACAACTAATATTTTTATGTTTTAGGATAATGGTAATGATGATACGCAAATATTCTATCATCAACAAAGAAGAATATATTTTTAGACAGACTACTTATTCTTAATCCTATTTTCATTTTTTAATATTAAATTTGTTGATTTAAAATATAAAAGTTAACTTTCTCTTTCAAATTATTTTAAGACTTCAAAAATTTAAAGCAAATATGTATTTATAATTCCACAAGTATTGGATTAATGGCATTCTTGATGATTTTCATTTGAATTAATTTTCTGTTTAAGTATTCTTTTTTTATTTTATTTTCTAATATTTTTAACATTCTTTATAAAATATTTAATATTACTTATTTTCTATCTTATTTTCCTAAAATCTACTAAAAATAAAAAAATTATTTCACTAGTTTTGGTAATTATAGCTAATTTTTATTTATTATTCTTATATTCATTTTTATATCAATTAAAAATTTTAATTTCTTTATAAATTATTTTAATAATTGATACATGAGCTTATATAAAATTTCTTTTGAAGTGGATTTCTATTTATATTTATATTTTTATTGACATATTGATTTTATATTCATCCAGAAGTACAAATGGGTTAGGTAATCAATTATCTAAAAAAATTTTTACTTTAGATTGGATATTATTTTAAAAGATCATACCATCTATAATAGATAAATACCTGTTCATATTATCCAAAAACTCACAAAAAAATCATTTAAAATATTACTAAAAAAACTAATTTCTTTTTTTTCTTGAAATTATTTTTTGTCTTTTTATAGATTCCAATAAATTCATTTTCTTTTTTAATATCAATGTGAAAATTAAAAGATGTATTTTAATAAATATATAAAATTTTCTACTTTATTTGAAAATTGATAATGAAAATAACAAATGTATTTTTTATAACAAGAAGATTAATTAATAGAAAAAACTATTTGTTTTTTCATTTTTTCAGAAGATACTTTGAAATAAACTAATTATCTTTGTTAATTACTCCTAAATATTTTTTAAATTTAAATTTAATAAAATTAGGAATTTTTTTTTTGTGGAAAAAGAAAAAATCAAATCACTGGATCAGTAAATATTAAATTTTAATAATTTAAAAAAAGAAAATAAAAATTTGAATTATAAAATGAAATGTATGAAAGAATAAAATATGATAGAGAGATACATAGAAAAATAATTCATAAAATGAAATAAACACCTTGATAGGAAATTTATAGAAAAGATTGTTTGTTTGTTTGTTTAAAAAGTATAATATGAATTTTGATATTTTGTAATAGCTGATTATATTTTTATTTTCTGTGTGAAATTCAATTTTTTGAAGAAACAAACTGAACATGATCTATAAATAAATTGACTGATTGATTGAATGATTTATTATTTAAGTTAAAAGAATTCGTTTGAATCTAGACAGAAATACTGATATGGATTGAGAATGAGAAGCAAACACATTGATTTTTCAATGATTTTGATTTGATATTTTCATATTAAAAAAATCTTTTTAAATTATTTAACAGAAAAATCAAATAATGATGATTGTTTAATATATAATTTGATTAAAAAGTAAGCATAACTAAAGATATTAATTTTTAAAACAAGAAAAAGGCTTTCTTTCATTTAAAAGATAACAAAAGGTAAAAAAAAACTACAGTACATACAGCTCAAGTAGTCAAAAAAAGCAAACACTCTAATTTAATTAATACAAAACAAATACAATGAGCAGCTCTACAATTGCTAGAGATAATTAAAAATGGTCTATTTTTTAGGTGTTCTGTTGTGGAACTAAACCAAATAAAAAGAAGACTGCCTCTACTTTAAATGGAAATAATAATCCAATTAATTAGTAATAATTGAATAATAATGTCAATAAGAGTTAATTACCTTCTCCATAGCCATAGCTAATGCTTAACTAATACAGCTCTCTTTAGCACTAGAGCAATTAAACTCATCTTCAAATGAGAAATGTTCCTAGTAGCTTCCATTAAGAGGATATTGAAGACTCAAGCTCATACTCTTCTAATGCTTTTCCTAATTAACATGAACACTAAATTTATTAAGAAAATCGTCAATATTACCCCTAGAATCATGTCATAAACATACAAAGCAATCGTAACCAGAATAGATTAATTAATACTAACTAGGAAATTTAGTAAATTTAATCTATCAACAATCATAATCTCCTTGTACCTCCTAATCATGGGCCTTCTTAATTCCATAGAAGAACTTAGAGTGGTAAATCTCAATAATAATTGTTAAAATCTAAATAAATCATACGAATATTTAAAAATAGTCAATATAAATATGGGAAGTTAGCAATTTAGTAGTAACTAGAACAGTCATATTAGTTTATCCAATCAATAACACCTCTCAGAATAGAGATTGGACACATAGAATAGTCATAGTAGTTAATCTTCTCACCAAACTCGTTATTACACTATGTCAAATTAATATTTCAAATTGAAAACAAAATATGCTATTCACGAAGTCGATGTAATAAATTCATTATCAAATTAACCTTTTACTCAATATTCTATTTAATAATAACACAGTTTGTTGAGTATAGACCCACTGATAAGACTTTCTAAAGCTATTTTACCTTCGACTGCCCTATTTGCTATCGACATTTCAATAGTAAAATTAAATTTCATCATTTGAATTTATTTTTTACTCATTCAATTTAATCAAAATATTCGTTAAAAATACTCAAAATGTTTAGTACTTTGCTTAACATTAAATATTTAATAATAATTTTATAGAAATTTTGAAATCTGACTGCTGCGATCATTATCTTTGCCACTATTGTTTAAGAGATATTTATAACAGTAAATTTATTAAAATTAAAACCTTTTTTCATTATTAAATTTTACTTTTAATGAAATGTAGAAGCTAGAGATTGCACTAATTTCGAATATCGCTGCATGTTTTGCCAACTATCTACTCCTTAATATGTTGATGCAAACGATTCAGCAGATAAAGTTAAAAGGTAAACAAAATTATTTTAACAATAAATCTTAATTCTAAAAATAAATAATAGATATACTGATAGTCCATTCATCACTCCTAAAGATAATTTGGTAGAAAAACCAATAAAATGCTTCCCTACTACTTCTTAATTTGATCACAACATTCATAATAACCTAATTGAATTTTAAGATGATAGTATGGATAAAGAAAATATAGAATTTAAACAAAATGAAATTAATATAATCAACAATTGCAGCTAAACCCATAACATTAATAAACCTCCCCTACCTCACTTACTATTGAATTAAAATGTATGTCCTCCTTAAATATAATAAGTTAATGATATAAACCAAAAAATAGAACAAAATTTCAGAGAAAAGAATCTTAGTTTTGTTGAAAACGAAAATGTTAATTAAAGTGCTCATAAACCTGCTGGAACTATACCTGAATTCTAAAATAAATATCACTGTAATTACTTACAAAACACAAACAATTTAAAAGGATAAGGTATATCACAAATAACTAATTAACAAAAAATTCATTCAAACATCAGATCAATCAGATGAACAATCAAACAAATATGCAAATAAACAAACTCAACAGATAAATAAAAGCATTAGAGTTTACTCACATCCATCCCCAACCTCAAATTTCTCTAAAATATTTTAAAGAAGACATTTCAAATATATCATCCAAAAAATCATAAATAAATAAAAATAATATGCAACCCATTAATAATTAATTAATTTATACTCAAAAATAAAATCATTTATAAACACAATCTAACCTTAACTAATTAAACTTTTATTAAGAATTTTAACTTTTGACTTGTAATTAAAATTTATATAAATCTATCTATTGATCAATCAATATATTTGTAATAATTAAAATTATCATCTCTCCTTTTAATTTATTCCAATTTATCTCCTTCTATAAATTTATTTATTTCCTCATTAGAGCTTTTCAAAGTTATTCTTTTGACTATTAGAGCCATTATTTAATTACAAAAACAAATTTTAAATACTTAATTATACTAAATAGCATACTCTAATCTATAGCAGCAATTACTTTTTGTACTAATATTTCATTTTATTTAAATAATAAAAATAAGAATTTGAAAGTATTATGATTAATTTACATAATATAAATGTGTAATAATATGTTAATAATGCACTAATAGTCTTAGTAAATTTTATATTTTCTAAAATTATTCCTGAATTATTTAAATATTAAATTTAAAACTTCTTATTCTATTAAAAATTTTAATTAATATTTTTTAATTTTTAATTAAATTTTTTTGTTATAAAAAGAAATAATTATTCTATTATGCATGGTATAATTCTTTGATTTCAACCAAATAAAATATTTTTCTTTATTATTTTGAGATTTTCATCATCAAGTTTTCAAAAATTTTGTTTGAAAAAATTAATCTAATTTTTCATATTAATTACAAATTAATTAATATTAAATTTAATATTTAATCAAATAATTAAAAATAAATAAATGTCAATACAAAATAAAGTATATTTTACAGGCCTTATGAAGTACTTCAATTTTTGTAGATATATAGATATATTTTAATTTTTATTTATTTAAAGTTACTAAGCTCAAACTCTTATTTTAGATCTTACCCACATCTTATTAATCTTCAGTAAAATTTCTTTTAAATATTTCTTTATTGACCCAAAAGTACTAGTGAAATCAAAAGCCAAGTAATTTCATGAATTAGAGATTACATTGATAAAGTGGATCAGAAAGAGAATAAAAACTTGTAGTAAATGGAAATGATTATTAAAAAATAAGCTATAAAATTATCCAATAACATGGAATTTAAAGCTTCAAAAGGATGGTTCTGGAGATTTAAGAAAAGATGGTAATTGTCATATCGTAGTCCAACTTATATAATGCAAAAATATGCAAATTAAGTATAAAAAGAAATTACATAGTTCCTTTGAAAACTGTTAGTAGCAAGATTAAGAGTTTATAAGTAAAATAAAGAAATAATCTATATCAACCTAGACGAAGCACCTCTAAATTTAAATAACTCTACAAAAAAGTATAATTAATAAGGAGAAAAAGAGATTATCATTAAATCAGTAAAGAACCCAAAAATAAAATTCACTGTCCTTTTAGCTATTGACTCAAATGGTAATTCTTTCCCTCCATTAATTATCTCTAAAGGTAAAAAAGATAAATAATTACCTAGTAAATATAATCGTTATTGCATAAATGTATAAAACTAGAATGCATGGATAACATCTAAACTATATAAGCTGTATCTTGAATCAACAATATTAAATATTGATTATGATTAAACCTAGTATTAAATATTTTTGATTCATGATAAATGTTCAAGTCATGGCAATGTAGAGATTTCAGAATTGCTGAAAAAAAATAATATTTAAGAATTCATTCTCCCTAGTGGTTCAACATCAATCATCTAAGTATTGGATACTGTTGTCAACAAGTCCTTCAAATAAAACTTTAAAAGTTGTTTAAACAAATATACTGATCAATAAAATGAAAATTAATTTATTATTCCAAACCCAAACTAGTAAATTATTAATGAATGGATATTAGATTCTATTGAGAGAATAGATACTGAAATCATATCAAAAACTTTAAATTATGTTACATAAATTAAAATATTGATAATTCAGAATCACATTTGGTATTAAGCAAAATTTAAGATACTTATATTAAACAGAAAATATAAGAATTATTTATAAACGGAGATATTAATTTGGAAGAAAACACAGGAATTTTTAAAGATAAAATACTTGATTCTGAAAGCACTTATGAATTGACAAATGAAACTTAAAATAAATTAGCAGAAGCCATAAATAAATAAGATAGGTAATTTCAAGGAAGCATGAAGGTTGGGATTAGATTGTTTAAAGAAGGTGTTGGAGTTAGATGGTTAATTAGTGATCAGTTTTTGGTTTGTGCTTGTATTCCTCTCTCTTTAAAATAAATCTTAAATTTTTTTCTTAAAAAATTCAAATTCAAGAAATTTTTAATTTAAAGAATGGATCCATCAATCAATCCTACCTAGTTTAACTTTTTATAAATGACTAAAAAAGAGGACATGAGGAAGAACAGTACTTCTTAATAATTAAAAAATTAAAAAGAATATTTTAAAATAGTATTTTCCTTAAATTTTTAAATCAATTTATTTTTTTAGTTTGTGTAAAAATGAAAATACAAAATAAAATATTTCTCTTCAAAATTAATTTGATTAATTTTTGCTTAAAAAAAACTCTTTTGTAAGGCAATTTTTTAATTATTAGATTCAAAAATATCTTGATGAAGAATAATTACTATTTTTTTAATGTAACTACATTTAATTATAAAGGAAAATACAAAAATCCACTAAATTTTAATTTAAAAATGGTTACTAAATTACCTTCTTAAAAATTACAATTGATGAAAAAAGAGGAAATGAGTAAGAAAGAATAATCCTTCTTAATAATTTCATTAAATTTTTGTTTCACTAATTTAGATAATAATTAAAAATAAAATCAAACATTTAGTTTAAAGACTGATTAATTGATAGGTAAAGTAGAACCTCTTCTGTAGATTCAATCAGATGTTGATTAAGCATAATTATATTAGGCTAAACTTCATAATCTATTGATTTGAATACTTTCATAAAAGTAACTCAATTGATAAATTACAAAAGCTAATTGCTAGATATAAATTCACAAAATTTTAATTTAAAGAGTGTACTTAGTTGATCTTATTACAAATGATTAAAAAAGAGTAAATAAGTAAGGACAGTACTTCTTAATAATTTAAGAATTAAACAGAATTAATTAAAATAAGTAATTTCATTAAATTTGTATATCAATAAATATTATTTAGTTTATGTTTTAATTAAAATACAAAATCAAACATTTATTTTTCAAAATTAGTCTGATTAATTAATAGGGAGAAGTTCTTCTGTAAGGCAATCGTTTTAATTATTAGAATCAATGATATCTTGATTAAGCATAATTATCTTATGCTAAGCTTCATAATCTATTGATTTGATAACTTTTATGTAATTAACTACATTAATAAAATTACAAAAGCCAATAGCTATCCATATTCCACCTAGTTTAAAATCAAGGGTAACTCCCATAATGTAAATTAAAGGTATACCGAGAAGAATGAAATTCACTAATTCTGTTTTTTTAACTACATTTTTTAATTCTACAGTTTACAAATAGGCAGAAAGAAGTACTTATGTTCCATCAAAAGGGATTGTTAAGAAATAAATATATTTAAAAATATTAATTAATTCAATGGCCTATGGATCTTAAGAGAAACTTCTAGCCCATTAATCAGAGAAGAGTAATAAGAAAAAGATAAATATTGCTTCATATATTAGCAAAATAGAAATTGTATAAGCAAGATAATCTTTAGCACCCTAAAAGTCTTTTTTAGCAAAGGCAGTTCCGCTAAAACTAACAAGAGATTCGTAAAGTCCCATGATTCCTTTAAAAATGAGTGTGTTTGTCATTCCAAAACAAACAGCCGCTATAATATATTAGTTTGAGAATTTTCCTGAAAGAATAATAGATGCATTAAAAAAAACGCATTCAATAAGAACAATTAAAATAATAGGCTTAACATAATTGATCAGTTCTATCAAATTTTTTCTTTCTTTTATGATTAAATTGACTAACTCCTAAATACTTTCGCTATTCCTTACATCACTAGATTAATCTATCAAAAAGTTAGTATCTTTTCTCCTCTTATAGAAGTATACAATCAATACTTTTAAGACATCATGGAAGATAAAAAGTAATCCAGCTTCATGGATACCAACTTCATTTGTATTATGAAAAATTTCACATAAAATTGTAGTTATTATAAAAGAAGCTGTCTAGAAATAAGCAAAAGGACCAAAGACTTTCATTCCTAACAGTTAAGAACGTTGGTACTCATAGATTAAAAAAGCAATTTTACTAACAAAAATATATGTTAAACCTATCTTAGCTACATCAATAGTGTCTTATTCATAATTAAGAACACTAAAAAAGGTTTCAAAAACAAGCAATAAAAATGCCATCATAATCAATCCAAATATGCAAGAAAAGGCAATACATTAATACAGTAAGAGATTGAAATTTTTTGATTAAGTAGTATTCTAAGAAGCATCAAATTATGAATAGAGAATTTTTAAACCAGTTGAAAAAGCAAAAATAATTGGGTCAAAAGTTATTATGAGAATAGTACAAGCCAAACCTATATTTCAATAAGAATTAAATTTATTTTAATATTAACAAACAATGAAGTTTATTTTACTAATTCCGTTTTGTTATAGAGACGCATTATTTGAATTCAGTGATAAGTAGTGTATAATAACTAAATAGATTAAGTTATTGAACAAGCAAGAAACTGCATTAAAACTTGCACTCACTAAAAGCTCTTTTACTTTTTTAAAATCAATCATAATTTTTTTAGCTAATCTTTTTAATAATATATTTATTAATGAAATAATATTTACATTTCTATAAAAGCTTTTAATCAATTAAATACCACTTTGCTCATTCATTTTAAATTGTGTAATATTGTGGTAAAAAATTGATTATGTGATTTTGAAATTATCAAAAATAGCTATCGATCGAGAGAAGCAATTATGTAGATAAATTAATACGTAAATCATACAAAATATCTTACTGTTTGGTATTGTATTTGATTATTAAGAATATATTTAAACTAAATCTCAAAATCTTCAATGCAGGAAATAAAAATGTAAGAATAGGTAGGATGTTAGATGAAATATTTACATACAAAAGTTATTTATTTCTATTTCTATTTTTATTAAAATCTATTTTAAAAATTCAGAAAAAATACAATGTGTTTTTCATTCATTGAGAGACTAAAGTCACAAGAAAGAAGTAAAATGGTAAGAAAAAATTGAGTTTTGAATTTGAGGAAATTTAACTTATTCTTTTATTATTTTGTTCAAATTAATAAATTGAGTACTTTATTTGAAAAGAATATCGATTTTTAGGCATAAATTTTATAAATTTCTATGAGAAATTATCTTTTTGTTTTCTTTGTAACATTTTTATCATTAAAGCTATGAAATAACTACTCTCTGTTTACTCTTTAAAATTTTTAAATTAGATTTCTATGGCTTTTTTTCATTCAATAAAGCTAAAATTAATTGAACAAATAAATAAAATTAATTAATAATTTGGGGATTTAAAAATCTTGATTTACATTAAAAACTCTTTTTCAAAAACTCTCAGCTATTTTGGAGATCACAATTTATGATATTCGTTTTGTTTGATAAAACTTTATTTTGCTATTAATTAGTTAAAAACCTTTCCATTTATTTTAATATTTTCAAAATAAAATATAATCAAAAAATTATTTCCAATAATTTAAAAAGTAAAGTAACAAGCAAAGTAGTTTTGTGTTATTCAAGTTAAAGTTAAATGTTTCCAAAGTTCCAAAGGGAAAAATAAATAAATTAATATCGAAGATTGGATTATTGAAGATAAAAAGCTGATATGTAAGATTTAAAATTTTCCTAATAAAATAAGAAAAAGATGATGCTAGCTAGACAGAGAGACATCTTCTTTCTAGGAATAAAAATTAATAAATTAAATGAAAAAATGTTTCAATACTTTGCACTTTATTAATACAGAATTAGGATTTCGTAAGTTGAAATGGAATTTTTTCAAGGCATAGCGAAATATGTTTTCATCCTAAAAAATGCATAAATTCAATAAATGAATGAGTTTTTAATTTATATTTTCTAATTTTAATCTGAGTCTTACTTGATTGCTTAAGGCATAAATAATTTTTTCTGTACAAAACATTAAACATTCATAAATTTAGTTAAAAAGTGAAAGATATCATTTCCTATTTCTTCTGAATGTAAACAAAATTTGATAGATTTAAGATTTTTTACAGAACAAATAGAGAAGTATGCTTACTTATATTGAGATTCTAATTAATTCTTTTCCTGATCAAGAATGCATAAATTTAATTAAAAAATGATTAAATATTACTATTTTCAATCTTTTTAGGATTATACTTAACTTAACAAGATTTCAAATTTTTAAAAAAATCAGAATTTGGTACTTATTGAGACATGATGTATTATATTACATCTAAAACAATCACTGATAAATTTAATCTCAAAATAAATTTTATTTAATATTTTTAGTCTTTTAATATTTAAACTTAATTTACACAAAATCAGATATTCATTTTTTAAAGATTTTATAGAATAAATTAGAAATAGATGTTATTGAGACATATATGTATATTTATACACCTAAACCATGCATTTATCTAGACAAAAAATTAATAGATATTAATAGTTTTGCTTGCTACACATAGAAAATAATATAAATCTAATTAAAGTTTAGTATTGATTTTTGTTTTTCAGTCTTGTTGGCTGACTATTTGTTGTAATTCTTGTGTCTTTTTATCTTCGATTTCATCTTTAGAAGAATTAGATTCTACCATTTCTTAGTTCTAGCAGACAATTTTATATTAAACATCATAATTGATTGAAATAATTGATTTTGCATATGTAACGACATTGATAACATTACAAAGACCTACTGCAGTCCAAATGCCTCCTAATTTTAAGTCGAAGGTGTCACCCATCAGATAAATGGCTGGTAAACCGATGATAAAAAAGCTGACAATTTCAGTTTTTTTAACAATTTGTTTTAGTTCTACAGTTTGAAGGTAGCCTGATAAAAGAACTTATGTTCCATCTAAAGGAATGGTAATTAAATAAATATATTTATATAAATGAATTAATTCAAGAGCTATAGGATCTTAGGTAAATCCATGTGCCCAGTAATCTTGGAATGTGCATAAAAGTAAGATAAATATTCCTTCATAGCAAAATAGAAGAAAGAGAGTATATTTTAGATACTCTTTTGTTCCTTCAAAATCTTTTGATGCAAAAGCAGTACCACTGAAACTAATAAGTGCTTCTAGGAGTCCAATAATACCTTTAAAAACTATAGTATTAGTCATAGAAAAGCAAACTGCTGCTACAATATACTCATCTGAGAATTTACCTGAAAGAATAATAGAAAAACTAAAGAATAAACACTCCAAAAATATAATAAATATAATTGGTCTAACATAAATAATTAAATCATATAGCTAATGTCTTTCTCTAATCATATCATTAACAGTGTTAGAAAGTGTTTACATAATACTAATCTATTCATCTTATTCCACTTCCACTTCTAGCAGCAAAGGCTAATCTTTTTCTTTTCTTTTATTGTAGACAAATAGAAAAACCACTTTTATAAAATCATGCAAAATAAATAATATTCCTGCTTCATAAATTCCTACTTCCTAAATATTATGGATTAATTCACAAACCATGGTTGTAATTATAAATGACGCAGTTTAGAAGTAAGCAAAAGGACCAAAAATTTTCATTCCTAACAACTTGCAGCGCTAGAAATCATATATTATATTGAAAATTCTACTTGCAAAAATAAAGAGTAAACCAATCATAGCAACATTAATTGTATCTTGCCTATAATTAAGAAGTCCAAAAAGCATATCGCCAAACAAAAAAAATAAGGAAATGACAACTATGCCTAGTATTGTACAAAAGGAAATACTTTGGTAGAGAAGGATATTCACATTCTTATTATCATTTAGATTAATATTAGCAAAATATTGAGAATAAAGCATTTTCAAGCCATTTGCAAAAGCATTGTAAACTGGATCCAAAGTGATAACAAGAATTGTTTATGCTAAAGCTAATTTAATATTAATCAATAAATAAATCAACACAAATCAGGTGTAATTATTATAAAAATGAAAGACAAAATCAATAAATAAAATACTAATGCCATTTTGTTAAAGTGAAGGGTTGTTAGAGTTTAAGGATAAATAGTGAACTATAACAAAATAAATGAGATTGTTAAACAAACAAGAAATTGCACTAAAAGATGCACTCTTTGTTAACTCTTTGATTTTCTTTTTATCTATATTCATGTTTTAATATTTATGTAGTCTTATTATTTTAGATAGATTATAAATGTTTATTTTGATGGCAATCAATATTTAAAATATTATTAAAAATTTTTCATACAATTTAATTTTGATCATTGAAGACTTTAATTAATTTGCTTATGATAGTCTGTATTGTCTGTCTGATTACAATATGCTCAAAACCATAATTTTAATTTAACCATTAAAAAATGTAAAAAAGAATTAAGTAGAAAAAGGATTTCATTTGTTTAATTTTCATTTCATTCTTTCTTTCTTTCAATTAATCTTTAATTCTGTAAAGTTTCAATTTTGAAAAAACTGAATAAAATTAAAAATTTCCTTTTTTTGATTTTGGATAAGCAGATTGATGATGCTTTTCATGCGTTAAGTTACTGATGAAAGATTTTCAAGATTAGAAGAAACAGACACTCTTTAATTAAACACATTGGTGAAATTTTTTTGTATCTATCTAATAATAAATACTCAATCAATTATTTGATTTTCAAGAGATTTAAAAATGGGTTAAAAATTTAAAACAAATTAGCAAAAATAGGAAGCACCAAGCCAACAAAAGGCAAATAAGATAACCATTAGGAAATAGACTGATAAGAAGTCTAAAAGATTTTATATTATATTAGCTATTGCAGGCATCGTAGGAGCAGCATTTTTATATTTATCATTTATCAACACTTCAAATAAATCTAGAATTATTTTAGTTGATTCTAATCCTGATTACTTTACAAGTGAGGTACCACATTATGGCACTTAGTACCACATCAAAGATCATATCAAGCGTGAAGCCCACCCTGATTTCTAAAAGCACTCAAACATATAAAAAGCTGAAGTAGATCCAGATTGGAAAGAAAATGAAAAAGAGGCAAGATACATCATATATAAATTTTTAGAGTACTCAAACATAACATTAGATTAAAATTCTCATTACGAAGGAAGGGAAATTAAGTAATAGCCCTATCTAAATATAATTAATGATGATAGATACTGTTTTAAGAGTGATCTCTATCATTTGTTGCATCCAGACTCAATAAACAAAAACTATTTCATGTTTAGTGGTAACATTTCAATATATATTTTTTAAATGAATGAAAGATTAATACGTTTTTAGATTTAATAATAATAAAAACAATATTAAATGTATTTAAATAGATTATGATAAAACTACTATGTCAAGAGAAGTAGTCACTGATTTTGGAATAGATATGATTCCTGGAGTAGAAAATTTAGATTATCACAAGACTTATTAAGTAGGAACACAAAATATGCCATTAGAAACTACTTTAATTCATTCTTAAATATCTAGAATGCATCACTACTTTTAAATCAACAAATAGCTCTTTTGTAACTTTTAAATGGCCAATCACATTCCAGGAAAGTAGTCAATTACTAATAAAGATGTTGTCATTGATAACTTCAGAGAATACTAATAAAAACCATTTGTAGATCCTTAAGTGTGTAGAAAAACCATGACATACATGCCTAAATCATACAGGTTTTATGATGAAAAAGAATGCAAATAATTCTTTGACTATATTTAGAGTTAAGATTATGAAGATTTAATGAAAAAATAAAGCTTTTCTTTCCTTCTCAAGTAAGGCCAAGATGTTCACAGAGGATAAGGTGTTCAATTATTCACCACTTAACTGAGAGAAGAAACTTTGCAAAAGTATGATAAAGGTTCCAAGTGTGGCGAAATCAAAGAAAAACTTATTGCCTAAAAGTAATAAATATATTTTTTAGTGTTATTCTACAAAATGAATTTATCAATTTTGATAATTTAGGTGAAAATTTTATTTCTTCCTTAAAGCCTAAAAGTAATAAAATATTGTTTTTTTTAAGGGATTTATTAAACGAATAAATTTAGTAGAAAGAAATTACAATTTGATTATCAGTCATATAACTAAAATAATTAGGCTAAAACCTTTTTTAGAATTATTTTATCAAAAATATTTTTTAGTTGATTTTTAATAGTTTCTTTTTATCATGGCTGAAAGATAGTATGATAGAATTTTGTTTAGATTACTTTATAGAATGTATATACTTTTACGAGATGCTTAATCTATTCGTGAAAGCTTAATAGCAATTACGATATCATTTGTTTTTTGAGGACTTTATTTAACGAATAAATTTATCTGATTATATTTACAATTTGGCTTTTAATCATAAAAAATAAAGAAAGAATTCATATTATCAAATCAATATTTTTTTCATGATTTTTATTATCCTATTTTTTAGTTATTCTTGGTAATTCAGATATAATTTTTAAAATTATTTTATCAAACAAATATTAAGTTATAATGATGAATAGCTAGCTTCAAGCAATACAGATATACTTTTTAATTTTATTTAAAAGAATATACAAGATGATATTTTTAATTATTTAATTAAAGCCTAAAAGTAACTAAGATATAATTAATTCTTTTTTGAATTATTTTATCTAATAAAGATGAAATTAAGATATAATTTTATTTGAATGATTTGATTTAAAAAGCATATTTTTTAGATAATACTTAACATTTTTTTGATAAAAATAATAGGTACATTGCAAATCCTTTGACTTATGATGGTTATAAATTAGAATTAAGAATGTATTTCTTAATATCTAGTACAAATCCTCTAATTATATATGTTCAAAAGCAAAACTTTTTAAAGAAATGCTCACTACCTTTTGATATCTAGAGTACAGAGAGAGCTTCACATATATGTAACATTACTGCTCCTTCGGGTAGCTCTAATAAAAGCTCAGGTCTTGATATATTTTTAGAAGAACTTACTGAACACTTCCTTGAAAAGGGAATAATAAAGAATCCTAAATGGTTAGAAGAAACAATATACCCTTAAATATATAGAGCTTTAGTTCATTTAATCAGAAGTGGACAAAAAGATTTATTAAAAGATTCCAGGTTTTTTGAAAGTTTTGCTGTTGATATGATCATAGATGAAAATTAAAGAGTTTGGTTTTTAGAAAATAACCCCAATCCATAAATTATGAGATTAACATGGAGAAGAGCTAGACATAATTACATAATGTATGGAGACATGTTTTAAATTTAGTATGCCTACCTTAGGTCTAGAGCTTAAAGAATCAGTAAATTTGCTAAATTCCTTTTGCCTTTATACTAAAAGTACAAGTCTCTTGATGTCTCTGACTTTGACAGAGGATTTAGAAGAGCAAATGAAAATGAGCTTGAACCTGAATTCGAAAATGAAATTAGAAAAGATAATACGTATCAAAAAGTTTATGATGATAATTTAGAAGGAAAAAAGAAATTTATGGGATATTTACCTTAAGAGTGTCTTTATTAACTCTCAAACAATTAAGAAAATAAAAGTTGAAATTTTTAAAATTATTTATTTATTTGTTAATATTATGGTTATTATTTTAATAGCTTTGTAATTATTTTATTAGAAACTTAAATCATTTCAATCATTTTTTGTTAAATTTTATTTTAATTATCTATTTTCTATTCTACTAACTTAATTTTTGCATTTACAAATAATTTTATTTTTTGTTTTAAGTAATAATATTAAATAAAAAAATTAGTAATATATATTTTAGCAAATTATTTATATTTTTTAAGAAGTATTATGAAATTTTTTAGGCATTATGTTTTGTCTTTTTAATCAAATATTGTTAAAAATGAAACAGAAAATGTTAATTATGTTAGAAATAACTCAAATCAAAAATGAGTAATATTATTTTAGCAGAAGAATTTAGCTCAAAATAAATATTAGAAGATATACATGTTTTATCCTAATTTAAGTCTAGGATAAATAAATTTGAATAATCCTAATATATTTTAATTGAGAAAATTTTAATAAGGATTAATAATTTGTTTGAAAAATTATTGAACTCAAAATAAATCTTTTAAATTTCTAAATTAAATTCTATTAAAAAATATTTATTTTAGATAAATTGTATGATATGTTTAAACCACTCAAAAATAGGGATTTCATATCACATTCTAGAAAATAAATTTAGAAAGCATAAAATAAAGATTAAAGGAGTTTTATAAATAGATATTTATGTTAATAGGCACATTCGAGTAATTCTCTACAAATAAAAATGTATTAATTTATTTAAAATGATAATCATTCATTTGAAATCTTTTGACTAGGTTTAAAAATGAACTTATTATTGAAATTAACTATTTCTTCTACACAAAAAATCTTTTGAAAGACTTATGATGTGTTTATATTTTCTATTTCTAAATTTAGTATTTTTCTATTAATTTTTTGATAACTCTTTCTTTGTTGCATTTTTAACATTTAAATTATCATTTGATATTGAACTGGAATGTTAAAGAGTTTTACCATCATTTAAATAATTTATTTGTTTTCTAAATTTAAAAAATTTTGATAGATCTAACTGAAAAAATGTCAATTCTTACTGTCTATCTATCTATTTCTTTTTTTTTTGGAGGAATAAAATCTTTTGAATAATTTAATAAATTTAAATTAATATCCAATTCTTATGAATACCTTTTGAAATGTAATCTTTTCAGTATTATTACATTTTACTGATTTTTTTGTTACAATTTTTTTCCCCTCAAAATTTCTGCTTTCTTACAGAAATTTTTTCTTTAAATCAATTAATGAAAAGATATTTATGGTATATAATTCCCAACAAGTAAAAGAAATATTAATTTCTTTTCTACATAGAAATAAATGTAATCACAAAAAAATAGATTGTTTGAATTAAATCATTCCAAAACACATTTATTTAATTTTTGGTATATTTCTTAAGATTATTATTATTATTATTATCATTAATTCGAGCTAATTTAAAAAAGGAAAACAAATTTCAATTTTTTTTTAACTAATTGTTTTTTTCTTTCATTTTGTTTATTTTGAAGAAGTTTCTATAGGTAGAAGCTCGGTTTATTGAATTTCATCACTTATTGAAGTACGAGTGTTATTTAATAAATGGTTTTTTTAGGCTATGATATATTATTCATTGTAGTCTATGTCTTTTATCTGCTTGATATAATTATATAGATTAATTGAATTGGACATGCCTATAGCTAGCCACAAGCCTCCTAACTTCAATCCACTTAAATCACCTAAAATAAACATAAGTGGAATTCCTACAAAAATATAACTGAATAGCGCTACTTTAGAAACAAATACTTTCTTCTCTAAAACTTGCAAGTAGGCAGCTAATAGAATTTATGTTCCATCAATAGGGACTGTAACTAAATATAAGTATTTATAGAATTATATATTTTCAATAATATTTTGATCCAAACTAAAGCATCTAGCCCATAAATCAGAAAAAGTAACTAAAGCTAATATAAAAATAGCTTCATAACTCAATAAAATGATTATTGTATATCTTAAATACTCCTTTGTGTTTTCAAAATTTTTAGAAGCAAAAGAAGTTCCACAAAAGCTTACTGCCGATTCTGCTAAACCTAAAATACCTTTTAGGATTAAATTATTAGTTATAGAAAAACAAACAGCTGGAACAATATAGTCTTTAGAGTATCTACCAGAGAGGATAACAGATGTATTAAAAAATGTGTATTCAATATATAATGTTAATAATAGTGGTCTTACATACAATAGAAGATCTAACATTTTTTATCTTTCTTAAATAATTTAATGAAAACTAAATCTGCCATTTTCTTCTACTTCATTTTAGTAATTATCTTCAGCATTTAATAGTGCAGCTTACATTTATTAATTGTTTTATTCTCTTTGCTTTAAAATGTAAATTGAAACCAAGAAAATTTTTATTATTTCATGGAAAATCATAAAAAATCCAGCTTAATGAATTCCTATATCTCTATATTAGGCATAGATGAAACAAGAAAAAGCTGCAAATCCAAATGCTGCAGACTAAAATATTGCAAAAGGGCCAAATACTTTAAGACCTATAAGCTATGCACGAATAAATTCATAGTTAACTAGTATCATCCTGCTAACTAACAAATAAACAATACCTATATAAGTCATAGATATTACTTCTTCATCATAATTTAAAATCCTAAGAATTATGTCATAAGTAAAAAATAGAACAAAAAGTAAAACGACTCCAAGACCCATGCAAAAAATAATACTTTGATAAAGCAAAATATTTTTATTCCCTTTCATTTAACTGTAATTAGCAAAAAATTAAGAATATAATTATTTGAGCCCATTAGAAAATGCTTGAATGACTGGCCCAAATGTTATTTCAACTATGCACATAGAAATACCTGTTATTATTAATTTATCAGTAAAATTGGATTCCAAAATAAGCAAGAAAATTTACTTATTCCATTCTAATTTAAAGAAGCATTGGTTTTACTCAAAGCCATGAAATGTAAAATAACTAAATATATCAAATTGTTGCAGAGATTTGATATGGCATTAAAAGAAGCACTCTTTATGATGTCAATTACTTTGCTATTTAAAATTATCATTTTTTCTATTTTACTTTTTTAAATGTAAAGATTTATTAAAAATTAAATCAATAAATTATTTATCATTCTTCTCCCACAAAATTTATGATTTTGCACTTAAATACAAAAAATTAATGAAAATGTACTTTTAAATTTTACAAAGTAATTGAACAGTTTCTCTATCTGATAGAAATTAATCGCATCTTTATTTTGCTTAATTAAATAGATTTTGTATTCTAAATCTGATTAATTTATCTCTTCTAAGTATTTTTATCATGTATCATTTTTATCCTAATCTGTACTTTATTCTATTCCTTTTTAAAAATTCATCATTTAGTGATGCAACAATTCTTAAAACCAAATTTAAAATTATCAAATCATTTTAAATAATAAATTTAACTTAAAATTAAATTCTAAAAAAATTCATGCTAAGCTAAATTATTTATTGTAAAGTGTATTAACCTTACTTCTACTTTTTTATTCGTATTTGAATGTAAGCTTTATCATTACTTTTGAATGAATCTCTCAGACTCGCATTAATTTATTTCAAAACATTTAAAAATGATTTATCAGAAATAAAAACTTTTCAAAATTATATCAGTATCAAATAAGTTTCAATATCATCCTAAAGTGTTTGAATTTTGGTACTTAAATATTTCTATCAAAACAAGTAAGTTTTACTGAAATATTTTTTAAGCTCTAAACTTATTTTCATAATATACTAATTCTTACTAATATCTATTTGTTTTGTAGCAATTATTCTAATTCAAAAATTAATAATAATTACAAGATCAGCCATTACAGTTTAAGTATCTAAAAAAACTCAATAAGTATCTTAAATACTTTATTTTGCGGGAGATATTTATCCATTTATTTTAAGAGAAGTTTTTGATACATTTTTAAATGTAGTTTTAATCTGTTAGAAATAATACTTTATTTTAATTAATTAGAAAAAACTTAAAAAAATTTATTAGAATACAGATTATTCTTTATAATTCGATGCCAGCTGTGAGTAGGTTTTCAATAATTTTTTTATTTTAAAAATTGTCATTTGTTAGTATTAAGATGTAGGTTAGGTTTATAAATTTTACTAATTTAAATGTGCTTTGCTGATCTAATAGACTGATTAATAACTCCCTAAAAATAATAAAGATTAAAGAATTATTCCACAAGAAATTATTTAGATATATTAGAAATAATATAAATTTCAACCAAATCTAATTAATTATTTAATAGTTTTTTAAAAATTTAATGTTATCACTCAGTTTTTTTTAAATGAAGATAATTAAGATGAAATTATCTTTTTTAATCCTAACTTTTCATTTATTTAAATTGAAAACAATCAATAATTATAAAAGAAAAGAAGAAATTAATTAATTACTTGCTAATAATTATTTTATCTGTCTTTAAGATACCAAAATCAAATGTATACAATTTATTTGATTACAGCTTCTTAATTACCTTCCCTTTTTGGAATGCACAAATTATAGTAGATAAAATGAAATTGGATTAAATTTATTTAGAATTAAAAAATTCAAAAACGGTAAAACAAAATAAGAAATTAATTAATTAGTTGCTAATAATTACTGTATCAATTAGGATACCAAAATCTAATCTATTCATTTTATTTGATTACAATCTCTTTTATCTGCCATGGGAATGTAGAAATTTTCATAGGTAAATAGATATCGAATAAATTTATTTCAAGCAAAAATATTAATATTTTAAATACCCTATCAAATTGATTCCAACTAGGGTGTATTGCAATTTTATTCACTCATTTATTAAATAATAA
>JH720346.1:360989-412941 GCA_000231825.2 Tetrahymena elliotti 4EA | reverse complement strand
AATAATATCAAGTAAACAAACCGAAATTATCAGTCATTATTTATAAATTAAAGTATTCATTCATTTATTAATTAATTCAAAAATACATAATTCATATTGAAACATTATTTTTACCTAAGGTTAAGACTCAAAATTTAGAGGTTAGAGCACTTTGATAATTCAGTTAATTTTTAGGCACTCATTTCACCAATATTATTCTCACTTTTAAAAATAAAAATTGAAAGAAAGAAACATTTAAAAGAAAGAAAAAGACATAAAAATGTGAATTAAATAAACCAAAATTTGATTAGGAATTCATAAAATAAAATTAATGTTTTTTCAGAATGCGAGATAAATTTTGAATACTATTTTTACAAGAAGTAAAAAGTAAAAATTTGGACATTTTATTATTTTAAAGAAAAGTTAGTAAATTTATCTAAAATCAAATCAATGTTAAGTTGTAAGTTAGAACTTAATTCAGAGCTTAGAAACTTTAATTAAATAAAAATTAAAGTATATCTATATATCTCAAGAAATTGAAGTACCTCAGCAAGATTTGTAAAATATTTATTATTTTGTGTTAAGATTTATTTATTTTTAAATATTTGTTTAGATATGAAATTGAAAATTAATTAATAAGTAGTTGAAAAATCAGATTAATTTTTTCACAAAAAAATTTTTTTACGCATTTGATAAAAAAATGAATTAATTTGATTATTCATAATGAGATTCCAATAAGACTACTGATTTGCAAAAAGTAGGTAGGAACCAAGCATTTTTAAAATCAAAGTAAGATTAATTATAGTATTAAATTTTTAATAAATTTTTGTAAGATTTATCACTCTCTCTATCTAATGCATTCAAGCTATATTTGTAAATTTGTAAATCTTAATGAAAATTAAATAAAGAAATAACAGTTTTTAAAAATACAGGTTATAAATTCCTTTTTTTATTTATTATTAATATAATTCTTCAATTTTTGAAAGATAAATCAATTAATAAAATTTATTAGAGTTACATTTATTTGAAAATTTTACTTTTTGATATTTTCTGAAAAAAAGAGATGATGTTAGTAGAATTGCAGTATATTTAAAATTTCATTTTTAGTCTTTTTAATTAACTTTTGATATTAGAGATTATTTATTATTAATTTATCACTTGAAAAAAAAAAATTATTTTATGCTTACTTCTTTAATCCTTTCAAAAAAAATTTATTTGCTTAAATAAATTTCTTTCTTTTTTAATTAATAGGGAAAGCGATAAAAACTTAATTTACTTCTAAATTTAAACTAATTTTAGGTCTTCAATAATTATGTAACAAATGGTTTTTAAATTTTTTAGAAATTTGAAATAGAAGTGTATCTAATGGTATTGACTAATTTGATTCAAAAAGTATAACTTTTTTTTTATTATAGATTTGGTATTTAAATTTAGGATTATTAGATGTTACATAAATTTATAATAAATTAAAATAATAAAACAGCTAAATCAATCTTTCAACAACAAAACAAGTAAATAAAATGAAAGTAGCTTAATTATAAAATACTCAGCCTATTAACAACAACTAAGATGTTTTGTCTGCAGAAACTTAATAGCTTTAACAAATTTAAGTCTTAAAAAATCCTACATAAGATGAAATTAATTATTAAAATCTTCAAACTCTTCAAGCAGGATAACAAGCATATACTACTTAGACTGACAAGAAAGTGTAAGAAGATATAGATGAAAGATCACTCAGTTAAAAATTATGTTCACTTTTTTGCTAAATAATAAGCGCTACATCAATATAAATTGTTTTTGGTGTTTTATTATGGGTTTTCTAAGATTAAGGAGAGAAAAATGACTACTGCAATAATGATAGTCTTAAAAAATGGGCTAAAGCTGCCTCAATTATCCTCTTTATCTAATCTGGTGTTTTAGTTCTCCAGTTTATTGATAAAATTTTTATAAAATCTGTGTTTCAAACCAAAGGGAAATTCTTCAAAATAACTTTACCTATACAAATTCTACTTGCTATAGGGATATTTGTCACTAGTATTGGTTTAAATATCAATAATAGTTCAGATTGTGATAAATTATATAAACTAGCATTAGCCTTCTACATAATTGACTATATTGCTATGGGTATAGCATTCATAATTATAATCATCCTCATATACTCTTTATTTAAAGCTTTATCCACAGGGTGACCAGCATAGTTTGGTGTTTTATATAATTTTATAACATTTTTGTGTTTAATCTATTATTTTTGGTTATTACAATTTATATGTTAAAGATATAGATATTAATACACTAAATCATTAAATTATAATGGAAATAGTTTCTAAAAAAATCAGTAAATAAATACACTTAAGGTAGTAAGTATTTAATTAGCAGTAAATGTAAGCTGATTAAAATATATAAGGGAGTTAAATGTTTCTTTTTTATTTTGAAAATGAGCAAATGGATAAATTGAATAATTGCTTTACTTATTCTAATTTTTGTAAAAAAAATATCAATCTATTTAAAAATCTTGTTTTAGTTTAACACAGAAAATGATTATGATTACTCATAAATTAATTGAATTAAATGCAGAAAAACCACTCTTTTAATTGTTTACAGAAAATAATATAAAAAAGAAGAAGAAGTAACATAAAAATCATTTGAATTTTTGAAAATCAAATAATAATTTCGGAATAATAAAAAAATCTAAAATTTGGTATAAAAGAAATATATTTTGTATTTTTTTACTTTTCTAATTCATAGCTGGAAGATTAAACAAAAATTAAAAAACAAAAAAAAGCTGATTTTTTGAATATTGTTTGAGCACATTAATCAAACTTTATTAGGATTAATCAAAAATTTTGAAATTATAACTATTATAAACAGTTTCTATTTTTGATTTAAATTTCTAAAAATTAAGTATCTATTATTCATAATAAAAATAATTCTTTTGTAAATTTATCCTCATTATTAATTAATACTGAATAATACAAAAAATTATTTCATTTTTTTAAAAATAAATGATTACTTTTTAGATTTAGCTTAGATTTCATTTATTTGATGATAGATTTAGAATTACATATATAAAGTATTTAGTGTTGTTTATCAATGATTTATTTTAAATAGATTTTTACTAATGCTCTGAACTGTTGCTTTAAGATAAGATTTGAAACTAGAAATAAGAATAGTTTCATTTATTATAATCATAATCTAGAATTTTATAATAATAAATAATAAACCGATAATTTCTTACAAAATTTTTGACAAAAAAATTAATAGATATTATCAATTCATAAAAGAAAATACAAAAATTTGATTCATCAAAATCAATTCTAAATTAAAATTTCTCATTTTTAAAATTACAATTTAAAATGTTATTTTTGTTTTATTGAAAGAAAGCTTATTTGTATTTGTAAAACTTCTATTGCAGATATTTTTAGTATCTTGTATGATCAATAGTTACTCATTATTTTAACAATTTTTGTTTTAAATAACTTAGTCTTCATCTTAAATTATATATTTTTTAAATTATTAGACGATTATAGTAAAAGTACACAAGTTTTTATATTAATATACCATTTATTTTATTAAAGATGTATTCTTCATAATAGATTTACTTTCACTAATTATTTCATATTACATATGATTTTTATAATCAACCATACATTGAATATTTTAACTAGAATAAATACCAAAGTATCCTATTATTAATACAATTTTAAATTTAAATAAGTTAACAAGTAATTCTTTGCTTTAAGATTTTAATGGGTTAAATCTTTATATTTTATAATTAATTCATCTAAATTAACTTTTAAATTTGCTAAAATTCATTATCTTATAATTACTTAAATCAATATTAGTAAAATATGGTCATCTTTTTCAGCAACTATTATCGAAAAATTTAAAAAAAGCTTTACAAACATATCTTTTTCAATTAGATAATTCTAAATTAAATATCTTTTTTTTTTACAATTATTTATTGATAATAATTATAATTAATAATTACTTCTTAATCCAAATATCTATTTAAATTAAAAAAAACCCCAATTATTTAAAAATCATTTTTTGATAAAAGAATAACGTCATTTATTCTAACTAAAAAATGAAAAGTTTAATTACCATCATTTGAAAAAAAATATATCAAGTTTTTTGAAGCGAATAAAAAATGAAAAAAATTCAGTTTAAATTTTACAAAAATAAAATATTATTTTAAATCTATTATCAGTTTTAAAATAACATTCTATTATATGCTTGTTGAAATCTTTAATAGCTAATAATTCATTAAAATTTTTTAATGATTTAATTTGAGATCTCTATCCTAAAGTATATGTCTTATTCAAAATCAAAAAAATTTCAGAAGTCATAAATTTGAAATTGATTGTATTTATTTTCAACAAAGTAATTTTATAAAATAATACATCTTGAAAAAATTATTTTATTGTAAAATTGAGAAAATTCAAATTCTAAGGATTTATAAATCACATATTTTTGCTTAATAGCAATTTATCTGATTCAAATTACTGAATAATCAAATTTAATTAATAATTTTTGACCGTTCGATGCTACTGGCTATTTTAAGATATTAGTATAAATTTTAAATATCTGATTAAGATGCTTTTTAAATTATTAGATAAAAATATTTATAAAAACTAACAATTTGAAAGAGAAGTAATTAAAATGGAGTTAGTGAAATGATAATAATATGCATAGTCTATTTCGACTCATTAAATTCTTTAGTAAACAGAAAATTAACAATGATAGCAAGTTTAGATTTAAATAATATCTACTTCAACATAAAATTAATAATAGAATGTATAAAGAACTCCATTCAATTCTCAATTCACTATCGATAAGATAGATGCGATATTAAAAAAAGTAAGAAGAAAGCTTTTAAGATTTCCTCTAAATTATTTTTTTATACCAATTACAAATACTGAAAGAATATAATTTTAAGAGTATCAATTTTTCTTGCTTTTGGTGTTCTTCTATTCATTTTCTAAGATTAAGAAGGAAGAAACAACAACTGTGATAATGATGCTCTGAAAAAATGGGCTTAAGCTGCATCTTTTATGCTCTTTATAAGAGTGGTAAATAGGTCTTAACTGAATTATTATTAATCTTTATGGATACTAAGCTTAAAAAGTATCCAAAAATCTTTTTTATATTAGCATTTACAATAAGCATTGTAGGAGATCATATAACTGCAGTTGACTTAACTGTATATAATAGCTCAGATTGTGGTGATAACTACAAGCTTGTGTTGGCCTATTACATAATCTATTATGCTTGTTTAGGTTTTATATTGATGGTTATACTGTTAAATATTTGTATTTATATCTGCTTGATAAAATAACTGAATTTAAAGTAATTATCAAATCATATTTAATATTTCTATTTTCTTTCTAATTATTCTCTACATTATTTCTATAGATTGAAATAGATTAACACTATCTAAATAATTTTGCTTTAAATGTTTTATACATTTTTATTGGTATTAAAATTTTAATATCTAAAATCGTCTTGTAAAAAATATTGTTAATAAAGGAAAGATAAAATATTATTCAAAGTAAGTATTTAAATAAGAAAATGAAATAAACAAGTAAATAAATATAATATTAAGCATGATATCATCAATTAAATAATACCTTCATATCCTTAAATGAAATATTACATATATCTATCTAATTAAAACCTACAAAAAAATTAGTATTGAGAAAAATATTTTAATTATTTAATTTTAATATTTAATTTCCACTTTTTTATTAACATTTTTTAGAAAATAATTATTAATCTATCTGTCTATCAATGAAACTATGGGAAGATGGAGGTTTAAGTGAGAAGCAAGTTAAATAAATAACTAAAGATTTAAAATTTTAATAGAAATAATTTTATCTTTACTTAATAACTTGAATAGATTTTTTTGATAAAGAGATATTAAAGAATTTTGAATCTAAGCTGAGTTGTAAATAGGGTTTATTGAAATAGTAATTGAAATTATTATTAATTTACCAATAAAATTAAAATACTTAACTCCATCGAAATTTAATAAATTATCCTAAATTTTTTACCATTGATTTTTAATAAAAAATAAAATTATAAATTTCAATAGGATTTAGAGCTTAGAGAACAAAAGGAATATTAAAATTATAATACTTTTGTTAAATATAGATAGTCACATAGCAATTATTTACATATATTGAAATATAATCAAAACAAATACAAAAGTTAAAGTAAGTATCTTAATAATGTAGAATTCTACTTTTTATGGAGCATTTTCTGTTGGGAATTCACAAAGAAGTAATGTTATCATTCATTTTCACTATTAATATATAATTCGTATCTATTATTAGCTAAGTGGTACATAAATTCAAATAAAGATGTTCCATCTCCTATATACAATGTTAATTTGAAGAATAAGCCTTCTTCTCCAAGACATAAGTAATCATAAATTATTTTGGAGAGTTAAAATATGAGATCATAACTTCACTTATATTAGAATAGGAAGAGGAGACAGAAGCTCTATTGTAGATCAAAGAAAAATACCAGGGCCAGGATAATATGAAGATTTGACTGTATTTAATTTGCTTTTAAGCTGAAAAATAAAACGATTTAAATCATTTATTTTCTAAAATTAAAATATGAAATAGTCCAAGTAAAATTTCTACAAAGGTGTAAAGCTTTTAGGGAAAAACTATATTGAGCCATCTTATGATAATGTAGGACCTACAAAATATAGTCCTAGGACAAAAGTAGTTTATAAGACATAACCTAGCTTTTCTTTTACATTTAGATAAGGAGAAGTTTGGGCTAAAGATACACCAGGTCCTAATCATTATTTTTAAAATGATATGTCTTTTGAAAAGTAAAGAAATAATTCATTCACTCATTTTATTTTGTTAATGTTCATTCTTTTTTATTTAAAGAAATGCAAGAAGTACAAGTTAAACATATGGAAATAGTATGAGTGAAATCGAATAATCTTAGGGGAATTCATCCAACAAGCATAGAAAAAGTGTTGATGGGTAATATTATTTTAATTATGAATTTATGTTTAATTTAAATATTATATTTTAGTTATAATACTTACAACAAAGGATTTACTACTACAGAAAAGCTTTAATTTCACGATAATAAAAATCCAGGAGTTGGTTTATATTAAATAGAAAATCCTGAAATAAGAGTTAAAACTCCGGCTTATGTGTAAAATAAAGAAATGAATAATTAACCTAATTTTTATTTTAAAATGAAAATACAGATTTGGTAAATCAAAAAGATCATGCTCATATGCTGAAACTTGGAATTCTTAGTCAAGAAGTGAATCGATTTGGGAGTAGCCATTTTAATAGGTATCATAGGCATATAGATATTCAATTGGAAAATCAGAAAGAGTTAATTTAGCTTTTTCAGTTAATAATAATAACCCTGGCCCAGGAAGTATAATACATAAGTTATAATTATTCCATTTTGCTTATTATTTATTATAAATTAAAAGCATATGATGCTAAGGCTATTCAAAAAAATATTGGTATTTCTATTGGTCCTTCAGGTAGTTAGATTTATGATGAAAGGGAATATGATGAAAAAAATAGAGAAGAAAGGAAAAGGAAAGAAAGAATTGATGAGATTTTAAAGCAAAGAAGAATCCCTTTGCCAGGACCTCAATAATATTAAGAAGTATATACTTTAGATAGAAAGATGTATGAATTGAGATTGAAAACTCCATAAACAATGGAATATAGTGAAATTAAAAGAGCTTATCTACAATTCAATGACAACCCTGGCCCAGGAGATTGTAAAAATAATTCTATTTTAATTGTAAAAATGAATGAATAAATTAATTTGCTAAAATAAAGATCAACAAAACTTCTAAGTTGTAAAGAGACATTCTCCTTCTTTTCATATATAAGAAAGACCTTAAACTTAAAGAAGAGAAATAGAGGAAAACCCAGGTCCAGGAGAGTAGATTAAATGTTTTATTAAAATAAATTAGGTAATTATTTTTAATATAAAGATATGAGCACAAAGACACATTCTCATAATCCCAGGGACCATTTTTTAAAATAGGAAGAGGTCAAAGATCAAATCCTGTTAGGAATAAATATAAAGTTGGACCAGGATCTTACTTAATAAATAAAGACGAAAAAGGTAATAGCTATACAATAGGTAATCAAGAAAGATTTACCTCTAAACCTAAGAAGTAGCCTGGTCCTGGATAATGTAATTTCTTTAGATTGATAATTTTTCAAAAAAGTTTAATTTTTCTTAAAAAATGAAGATAATATTTCTGGAGATATTGGCAAACTTCCTGAATACATGTAAAAGAGATAGAAGAAAAAAAATGATAATTTAAATAAAACTTTTAACTTCAACGGTTAAAGTGAAACATAATCAATGATGTAAGAATCAAGAATGAATAAAAGTGCCACTAAAACATAAAAAAGTCTTCCACAATCTGAAACTCAAAGTATTCTTAAATCTCAGCCCTAATCTCCAATAAAAAACAACTAAAATATAGAATTCACATCTACAAACTAATAAAACGACAATCTTAATAAAAATAACTGAAATTTATAAATAATAAATTTAACTTTAAAAAAATGTATTGTATTAAATGTTAAAGAGAGCAAGTAAATTAACAAAATATGCTTTTAGATGTCAAGTCTAAACGCTTTAAAAAAAGTGAAGACAGTTTTTATTTAAAAAAAAATATATTGTATTGAAATATTTACATTAAACATGAAGATAAGTAATTAAAACTAATAACAAAATTATATCCATATTCTACAAAATAATAAAGCAGCTAAAAAGATAAAAATAATTCAAATCTATTTTACTAAATTTATTTTTTTAATAATATTAGATTTTAAAAACTTGAAAAATAACCATAAAGTTGCAAGCTAAGAAAGCTTTAAAAAATGTTAATTAAAAGAATTTACTTTTTTAAAATGTCTTGAAAGTAAGCAATATTAAGATAAGTTTTATAAAAGCAAAATACTTAATTCCTCAAAACTATTAAAATAATTAATAAAATTGCAATTTTTATTTCTTACAAACTATTAAAATGACAACAATTATAATTTAAGAACTGATCAAATTATTTTAACAATAAAAATATAATTAAATAGGATGAAAATAAATTCATTTTAAAAATATATGTTTTTTAAGTAAGTTTTTAGATATCAAAATTGAATAAAAATATTAGTTGAATTAATCTAGAATACTTTAGAATAAGAAAATATCTTTGATGTGTGAATGTAGTAAATATTTTGATTAAAATTTAAAGTGTTTCTAAAATATCAAACACCTATATCAGACTTCAAAAATTAATTGAAAATGTCAATAAGCCCCACATTTTAAAATTATTTCTTAAAATATTAACTTAATGATGAAGATGAACTATTTAAGATTATATATAGAAAAAAATTTGAGAATGTTTAATATCCCAAAGCAGAAAAGTTACAGTTATTAGATGATAGAACAGAAGATTAGATTGAAGAAGATTATTTGAAATACAAATAGGATACTTATTTTTATTTCATCCAATCTGCTGCTTTAACAATACCTACTGCTCTAGGCGTTCTAATAAATCTTTACAGAAATAAAAATGTTTCAAGCGAAACCATAAAAATTTAGCGTTAATTGAAAGTTATTGGAGGTTTTGGTATTCCTTCATTTATATTATTTAATATAGGAGCTTATCGCAGATTTTTTAAATAATATGAGCCTGAAATTCTTTTAAGAAAAAAATACTCTTCTTATCTAGAAAAAAGAGAAGTTAGAAAGAATTATTGACTAAAAAAAAATAATTAAAATTGATGAGTTTTTACAATTATTTGAGTTTATTTCATTTTATTTGTGTTTTTGTTCAAAATTATCAAATAAAAAAAATAAATTAAGCCTAAAATAGAAGATATTGTTGGACCAGTGAATCAATCGCTATGTTATTGAAATTAATAGTAATTGAGTTGATTAATCTATTTTTTAACTTAATGGATCAAAATATATTAAAAATTAGATTAAATATGAGAAACAATTATTAATTACAATTTTAGCTTATTCAAGATTTAAAGTTTACTATTTTTTTATTCTATCGTCTATCTAAGCATTTAAACATTTGAAACTAAGTACTTTTAAACTTTTTGTTTGAATTAAATATACCATAGAAAAAAATTTGAACAAACAAAATAAAATATTTTTTGCTTTTTTTTATTGATAAAATTTTTTTTTAAAAATGAAAAATATTTTAGAATTCATTTTTGATTTAAAAATATGATAATAAGATTTATAAATTGATAATTTAAACTCTTATTGATTATAATATTAATTAATATTTTAAATTATAACTATATAGATATATTTTAATACTTGAACAATAGTAATTACATTATTAATTTTTAATTAATTTTTTAAAAATGATTGCTTTAAAAGTTAGATGCTTGTCAGCCATTAAAATGATTATTATTTAAATGGCTGTTCATGTTTATTAAAATTTGTAAGGTTAGATTTGCTAAAATAAATAATTTGATAAATTTATAATTTGATTTGATTTGATTTACAGATAAATTTTTTTCTTTCAATTTCTAACACTCATATATGAATTAAGTTTTTCTGTAATTATCTTAAAATTAACTGGTTTTGTTAAAAAATCATCTGCTCCTCCTAACATAGCTTTTTAGTACTCCTTTTATTTTTCATCAAATCCAGAGACAATAATAATCTTCGATGGAACTAGGTTATTTTATTATTCGTACATTCTAATTAGTTTAGTAGACTCATATCCATTCATTATAGGCATGTTGTAGTCCATTAAAATGAAATCAAACTTTTACTTTTAAAACTTTTCAAAAGCATCTTTGCCATTATAAGCTTCGGTAATAGCTATTTATTTAAAGTTTTTAAGAACAATTTTAAATGCCATGATATTGAATGGCTGGTCATCTACAATTAACATACTATATTAATATTAAACATCAACCGATTTTGGTGTTTCTTCACTGTTACCTATTTTAAGGATTCCATCTTTTTCATATAGTTATTTTATATTAGGGTGCGCATTTGAACAAGGTAGTGAATTTACTAACAATTAAGAATCTTCTATTTGATCTTCTTCTTTTAATGGTTAATTTTTTCTAATGCTTTTTGCTAGATCATGGAAAACTGATTTGCTATTGATATCAGGAGACTCATCAGATTCGTCTGATGATGAATGATGAGTGTTATTGATATCTCTTAAGTCTTTGTACACTTTAAAAGTAAATTTTGAACCTTTATTAACCTCTGATTCTACATCAATATGATCAGATGGTCCTAAAAAAGTAACTAATCTCTTGCATATTGTTAATCCTAAGCCTATTCCATTTCTATTTAAGCCTTTCTAGTCGAATGTGTTAAATACTTTGAAGAGTTGAGATTTTATATGAGGATTCATGCCTACTCCAGTGTCTTTGACTGAGAATTCAACAATTTTAACATTGGAATTTTCTTCTAGATCTTTAATTTCACAACTGATTTCTATGTAACCTTCAGTAGTAAATTTCAGGGCATTGCTTATCAAATTAATTAAAATTTGCTTTATCCTATTCTTATCCTGATGCATGTGAATATTTTTAGTTTGGTCATTCATATTGAGTAAGCTTTACATTTCGTTGTTAGTCATAAGAGAGTTATTATGGTTTCTATTGATTTATTAGTGGATAATCTACTGGTTGGAGAAGTTATTAACATTAGTATTTTAATTTGCATTATTTACACCATAAGGATAATTATTATTGTTATTGTTATTCGAGCTTGTATTTACAGAAGAATTGCTTGAACGATAAATATTAGAAATTAATTTAATATTTTTTTAATCGGCTTGCATTTAGAAGAGGTTTATAACTTCTTGAATAATCTCAGAAACGTAAAAATATTATTACACAAGACGTAGTTTTCCTTTTTTGATTTATGAGTAGTCAAGAATGTCTTAAATAAGGCACATTAGAAGATATGAATTTTCAAGAATCATATTGACTGTTTATTCATTATATTGTTTTTCAAGTTTCATGCCTTCAACCATTAATGTTATGCAATTTAGAGGTGTTTTTAGATCATGGGTTACATTTGCTAGCATTTATTAGTTTTTAGTTTGAGCATCTTTTAGTCTTTCGTATTTAATCCTTTAATTAATATTATTAACTATAAGCATGATAGATTCTTCTTTATCCATTTCGCATTCAAATAATTTTATTTCCAGATATCTTCTATCATCACTATCTTCATCTTCATCATCATCTACTTTGCTACTTTTATTGATCTACTCTTCTTATTAATCTTTTTAATTATTTGCACTACTTTTGGCTTTTTATTCTCTCGTTATCTCTAAGATATTTTCATCTATTTTTTTTGCTACCAAGTTATGTCCATTACTTAAAGTTCTTCTTTTACCTTTATTTTGTTTATTTTAATTCTCCTAGATGTTATTTGTCTAGTTTGTAAATTAAGTAACTCTTTAGCTCATAGATGCACTTCTAATGTTATTAAAAGTATCTACATTTTCTTGATTAGAAGGGAGTTAAGATTAAAATTTTTAGGTTGCTATCTTTTGGAAAGTTGAAGGTATTAAAGCTGCATTTAAATAAACTGCAGGCTTTATTTCTTAATCACCTAATTTTACATCTTTTTCTGATTTTAAGCAAATGAGATTTTTTTCATTATTTATTTTATCCATTTCTGGAGGTTAATTGATGTATTCATGCATATCATTATCATGCTCATGTTCTGTGTTAGTATGGTTGCTTTTAGTGATTTATATTTCAATATTCTTATTTGTATCTTATTTTATTTGAGCATTTCTTAAAGCTTGTTCTACAGATGTACTGGTATTATGCTAATTATTCTCATTTTATTAACCTTCTTAATAATTTTGTTCTTCTTGATGGTGTTCTTCATCAACTTATTTAAAATTATTATCAGTCTTAAATCTTAATTATTTTTAAGTTTCAGCTGTGTTTCCTATTTTTTATGTTGAAGGTAATTAATTAGTGCTTCTATTTCTTAAATCCTATGATTAGTTTTTGTCTTCTTTTCTATATTCCCAAATCACTAAAGATTGTTTGTATTACGAATCATCTATTATATTCCTTTGAGAGAAAGATAAGTTTTTATCTTTATGTTGTAGATATTTTTGGTGATAGTAATTGATTCTATCAAGAAGTGTAATCATTGTCTCACCACAAGTTTGGCCAGGTGAATTTTAAAAAGAACTACCTTTAATTTTATTAAAGCTTTCAATTCTATTCCTTGAAGGAGGGATATTTATAATCCTATTACTGCCGCCTTCTTTATTTTAATTCTAAATCTAATTTTATTTATTTGTGATTTTATTTGTATTAATTACTATTTCATTAAATGGTTATAAATTTTAATTTTAAACTTTAAAAAAATTCAAATCTTTTTTATTTGAAGAGGAATCTTAAAATTAGTTTTATGACTAATGATGGTTTTTATCTTCTTAAACATTTTCATTGACTGCTAAAAGCTTGTTATTTTAACTGGTGTCTTATGCTTAGTTATTTAATTTGTTCACACTTACTAATTTATTTTATGAATTATGTTCAGTTTATGAAGAGAGACTAAAACTGTGTTAGATGCTTGTAGAAATGCTGTTATTGTATTTATCAACTCCATATCTTTTATTACCTTTAAGAGTTATAGGTAAATTATGCACGTGATCCTCCTTTTCTTCTTAAATTACTTTTGTTGATTCAGCTATGCTATTTAAATCATGCGCTGGTTATTCATTCAATTTATTATAATTTTCAGTTTATGGCGGTTTATGTATTTTAACAGTAGGCTTTACTGAGTTCTAGTTAGCCTTATTGATGAAATTATTGAGTAGACTATTTTGTTAATTAGATGAAGGAATTTCAATTTTGATTTCTTTTAGAGAATGTGGAATCTATTCTTTTTAAGCATCGTATTCAGTCATTTATTGTTTTATTTAGACAGACTCTTTTAAACTGAATTTATTTTTGTCACTATCGCTCAAATTTTTTATACTGCTGGCATAAATAAGTGGAAGAATGCTGAGTACTTCTGAAGCTTAAATATTAAATTAACTCAGAAAGCAATTGTTGACATATTTGACTTTTAAGTCCTCTACAGAGAGAGTACCCTGAGCTTTTTTAGGAGTAATTATCATAATTCCTTACTAAATATCATCATCTAAAATTTTTTATAACTCAATCTATCTCAATTATTCTTTGCGTTTTCTTTAGTAGCATTAATTATTATTTTACTTTATAATCCAAAGAAATATTCCTAATAACACAAAAGAAATAACAAAAAATATTATTCCAATAATGTCCTATTTATGATGAAGTCCATTCCAGAATTCAAATCCAGTAAATATTCTAGCATAACCAACGAGTAAAGTGATAAATCTCGCAATATCTGAATTATTAACTACGAAAACGCTAAAATATACTTAAACCTCTATAACAATCACTGACTTTTGTAAAATTTATGAAGATAGTTAATCTGTAAAGTTATAATATGAGCCAACCCACAAAGAAATCAGGGAGATAAAATATAACTCCTTAAATTTAGATACCTCTCTATTAAGCTATGTGTAGCACAAAAAATTAATAAATACTGAAAATATAGTACATACTATGATTCTAATATTCTAGCTTGTTTCATTATATTCAGCACATAATAAAATAATTAATTATAATAATAAAAGAAACAAAATGGCTAAAATATTCAGCTTTCTTAGAGAATCATCATGTATATAATCTCTGGTGGAATCATCATGCATCCCTTTGAATAATATACTCTAATAAAGTCTTTTCCATTTCGATTGATTCATTTATGAGAGTTGATTATAGGCTTTTAAATAATCCTTTACTTTAATATTAAATGTTTATACTTTTGTCCTTATAATATTTCTATAGCTTAATTGTATATTATTAATTATTTACTATTTTTTAGCAAATTAATTTCATGTACTATAGTGAATTATATTGATTACAAAGATATATTTATAAAATTATTCAGTCAATCATCATGCAATTTACACATAATTTTTTTTGAATTATTGCTTCAATTAAATGCATTCATGCAATTTTCTTCTTCATCTTCTTACTTCTAAATAAATTTCAAATTTAATTATTTATTTCTGTGTTTTTTTGCTTGTTCGAATATTTACTTTCCTTATAAACCTTTTACAAATATCTGCTGGATTTAAGCATTTTCACTTAATTCGATTTTTATGTTTATTTATCAATATTTTTTATGATAAAAACCAAGATAATTTATACTAAACTGAGTTACATATTATCATTTCTACTTAATCTTACTTACATAAATTTTATTGACTTTATGCCAAAAAAATTATCTTCCTTAATAATCAATAATCTCCACACTAAATCTTTTTTAATTTTCATAAGTGGGTGGAAGTCATTATAAATTAAGAAAAAATAATTTAAAATATTTCTCTCATTAAATATTTTAATGAGCGAATTTCAAAATAAAATATTTTTTCTCACCTTTTTTTGTAAATATAAATTGTTAAATTTTTTTCAAGGGTCAATAAAATATTATCTTGAAAGCAAAAAAGTTTTAAATTACTTCATCATTGTAGTCTGAGTATTCATCATCACAGCCATTCTCAGCTCAACTTATCTTTGCTAAAATTTTTGGTAAAATTCATATTAAAGATAAGTAATTTTGACATTATCTTTTTTTATGAAATATTTGAAGAAAAGTAATATTTGAATATAAATAAATATGAAAGTGAATCCAAGGATTCTGTCAGTTTTCTTTTGGATATTCAAGATTTTAATAATATGTAAATAATTTATTAATATTTGAAAATTGAAGAAAAGAAAGATAAATTATAAAAATGTATTAAATATGTATGTGTTCAATAATTGAAATTTTTCTTGTATTATTTAAATGTTTTATCAAAATAATGATCAATTACATATGATAAATTTTTTTTTTAAAATTAAACGAGAAAGAATAGAGTTGTTTTAGTCAAAAAAATGTCATAGCTGATTGAAATTAAATGCTAATAGAATGCATTTGAAACTTGAAATAAGTTATTATTTGGATGAAAAATGTGGTTTCTTTTTGTTTAAGTTTAACTTGGATTAAGTAATTAATATTAACAAAGGAAAAAGAAAGTATATAAATAAATACACAAACAAACAAGCTTATGTCATATATATGCATTAATGCAAACAAAAAACATTAATGTTAAAGTAGCAGTATTTATTTAAGAAAACAAATACTTAATAAAAAAATAATATATAATCTAGTAATATTATTTATTCAATAAATATATTAAAACACATTCAAAGCAAGTTTTCATTATATTTTTGGTATATTTGAAGATTATTGCAAGTAGAAAAAATTAAGTTTAGGGCTTTACAATACGAAAATTAATTCCAAGTAGTAGATAATCCATATATTTAGGTTAAGCACAAGGTCGTTTCATTAGTGAATTAATAAATTTTAGAACTTTCAGACTAGAAACTCTGAAAATATATAGCAAGATTATTTTAAGGTAGAATAATCCTTCAAGTTTAGAGATACATAGATACATACAGTTAATTAGTAATCAGATAAACTAAAAAAGCTGTTAATCATTAGAGTAGCAGCAGTCTTTATGAGTAAAATAGTGAGATTCTTTAGGAAAAAAATCTTGCTTAAATATGATAATAGCTCCATAGAGGAATTTTTTTCAAGCTCTTTTGTAGAATAAATTAATGATTTTTAAGTTCATTTAGGTAGTTTAGTTATCTTTCTGTACAGCATTTTAAATATAGTAATAAATATAGTTGACTCAAGCAAACAAAACAGAAATACTGAAATCATATTATTTAGCATACTTATTACAATATCTTTAATTGTATTGATTGTTGGCAGAATTGTTGTCAGTTCTAGGTTTATACTGCTATACCTTTAATAAATATTTTTTATAGCTCTCCACACTATTTTAATTATTTCTGCCAGCGAACGGTCAGACAAATTATATCTCATTATTGTATGCTATAGTTTACATATAATCATTATGCCTTAGAGCTAGCATATATATGTAATCATCAGTAATGTCATATTTGTGACTCTTATTTTAATCTCTTACAATTAATTCGATTGGTAACAGCTTTGGCAGCTATGGATTTTGCTCTCTATTATTGGAATAGAGTTGAGATTCTTTGTTGATGAAAAATAAAAAAGATTACTTTTTCATGATGAAAAGCAAACAAAAGAAAAGGATAATGATATTGATGAATTACCAGTTATAGTAGATTAAGGTTCTCCAACTTCTTCTACAAGAGCTAATCACAATTAAAACAACATTAAAAATAATGATATAAATAGATAATTAAATGGAAAGTAATAACAATATTTTGCATCTAACCGTCCTACAATAGGATAACAATAAACATAATAAAATAGTGGAAATAATATTTTAGCTAATTAAGGATCAAACATTCAAGAGAATGTAGAAACACAAAGGTAGATACCTATAACTCAGCAAAGCCCTTAAAGTTAGTAGCTTAAAGCTTTATATAAATAAAATAGTAAAAATGGGCTCAGTAGTTAAAGTGTTTATAATTAATAGTTCAGCACAAGCAAATAAAATTCATTATAAAACAATAATTTAGTTAGTGGGCATAACCATTTCAATAATTACAATGGGAAATCTAAAATAGAATCTCCAACGATGAGCAATGAATAATAGAATCATGTCAGTAATTTGAAAAGAAAAATGACAATATTTCATATTAGATAAGGAATGGAAGAACTCAAAAAATTGATGCAATCTTCTTCTTTGCATATTAATGAGATAGGATAAGTTATATAAAATGGGGATATTAATGGTATAAGCAATTCTTTACATAAATCAGAGCTTCCACATACAATATAGCTCAGTCCTCTTATTTCTAATCAATTTGATAATCCATACTAAATTTTAAGTGCTACTAAAAGAGCCAAACAAAATAATATTTATAATTTTTTACCTTGTTCCTTTATCTATTGTAAATTAGACCCTCAAAATATGGAACAAATTTAATTAATATTTGCTAACCACAAAGCTAAAACTGACTACTCAATTACTGACAATGCTAAATTAGATGATTTTTTACAAAAATCAAAAGTTTCATCTTCTCTCCTTAAATTTCAAGATACTTCTATTAATTCTTTGAAAAAAATAATTCTCTTAAATTATCAATAAATTTTAGATGACAATAAATTTATCAGATCATAGGTTATTTCATAAACTCATTTACTATCATCTGATTATAAGTAATTTTAAATTAATTTTAACATATCAATTAACAATATTTTAATTTTTGTCAGTAGAAGAAACCTTGGTAATTTTAACTTGCCAGATCCAGGCTCAAACTTTTTTCATGGTTCTACTAAAAAGAATAATACTGTTATACATAAAAGATTGAGTCTATTACCTAATAGGGTGGGGATGATGTAATCTGAACTAAAAGAGAAAGAAAATAAAGGAGTTTAAGTGTTAATAGACTTTCATGGAAAGAAATATGTTATCAAAATTGTTATTCTGAGTGATGAGCTATATTTATTTATTAATGATGACGGATTTGAGAAATTCATTTTGGAAAAGAAGAGAAGAGCTACTTGTGATTAACTTATTAGCATTATTGACATGATGATTAACCGATTTTAAACTCTTTAATAAATGTTATGTAATGAAATACAAGCTACAAAAAAGGAAATTCTTATGGAGATCTTTTTGGCAACAAATTATGCATAAAACATTTAAAATAGTATTAAAGAATAACTTTAACAAAAAATTGATATAATCAATAGAAAAATTGTTCTTTCTGAGACTTTACCAAGAGTTAAAGAGATGATAGAGAGGAAATATAAAAATGTTTAGGTTTTAGTTGATGAAGAAATACCTAGTGAGTGTAAAAAAATATATAATGATCCTTACCACTTAGTTCGAACATTAACAAATATAATTGAAAACTCTTACAGTAATACATAATCTGGCTTTGTTTAAATTCTACTTCATTAATCTAGAATATTTAAAGACCACTTGAGATTTGATATTATAGACTCAGGTAAAGGCATTGATCCATAAATTCTTTAATTGATAAATGAAAGCAATTTCTTTAATGATGAAGAAGAAGAGGATGCAGTTAAAAGACTTTTTTTGCTTTTTTCCTCTCTTTCATAATAGAGTAGTGAAAAAGAAGATGAGAAAGAACATGAGAAATTCAGTTTTTCAAATTCCATTATAAAAGGCTTTGGTTTAAAATTCTCTCATCACATGATTAAGATAATAGGTCCCTATAATAGAATGTTTGCTGAATCAATTCCAGGCAAAGGCTCAAGGATAAGCTTTATTGTATATAAAGAAGGACCGCCATCTTAAGATACAGTTTTTAAACCTTATTAATTTAAAAATAATAATTTTGAATAAGAAATGGAATACTTTAATCCACTCAACAGAAGTCCCAATAATAATAAAAATTGCTCATTAGAAGAATATATTGAGCATATGAATAACGAATTGAATAGATAAGAAACGCCATCATTAGAAAATAGTTTTATTAATGTTAACATACCAAATTAATTTAAAACATTCAAGACACCATTCAAATAAGAAAAAAGCAAATCTATTAATATTAGCACAAGTAACAGAGAAGTTAGGGCAACTTCAGCTCACTAAATAAAGCAAAACAAAAACAAAGTTTCCTTTAGCAAAATTAGATCACAAAAGAGTATTATAGAAAATCAAAGAAACTTTCTGATCTAAAAATAATTATCACCTCTCATTTAAGGAATGTCTGTTGCAAATGTTGCAAATTTTAAATTATAATAATAGAATTCCTTAAGACTCTCCTCATCACCTCCTAACCTAATTTAGAATACACTAAATGTCCCATAAAATCAGGAAATCTATATTGAAAATATATCAAATTATTTTAGAAATATTGATCCAGCATCATCATAAATGTATTCTGATTATTAAAACAACAACAGCAACAATGGTATTGGCAATGCATATTAAATCTAACAGATTTAATTAAATTAATTTCATCAAATACTTAATAAGAGATCCTCTAAAGAAAATAACCAAAATAACAATCAAAACTTACATTTCAAAAAGAATAATTCTATCCCTAGTAACCCTAATAATAGCATCTTTTTTTAAGATCTAAATCTCAATTCTGGTTAAAATAGTTTGAATGTTGCTAATTAGCTCAATAATGGTCTTTAAAGTCATGGTTCTTTGACAAACATGACACATATTGGTTAAAATACAACTTTCTATGCACCTAAGGGAGAAAAAATAGAACATTTAATAAACTAAAACAATTACAATCAAAGCCTAATGAATAACTATTCAAATGCCCCTAGTAGTCAATTTATTGGAAACGATTCATATCAGCAATAAGAAGATGGTTATTTTATCAACAAAATATAGCATTGAATTAATTTAATTAACTATTTATCAAAATAATAACTATTCAATTTCATTCAATCAATCAATCAATCTTTTTAACTAAAATTAATCATAAACTAAATTTTCTCAAACTAAATTAATTATTTTTCAATAGTTTTTCTTCCTTGTTATATATTCCAATATCATTAAAAAAATTATAAAGCATAAATACTTTTATTTTCAATATATAAGAGCTATTTTAAATCTGCTTAATTTTAAAGATCTAAGATATTTTTGTTTTAATAATATACAAATAAACACAAACACCCTCCTCTCCTTTATTATTATAACTTATTCAAAAAAAATAATATTTCAAAACAAAGTAAATTACTAGCAAAAATATTATATATTTTTGAAATTAAAAATATTTAAATATCTTGTAAAAATTAAAAATAAAATTTTTAAATCATATTTCAATTTATCTTTTTCATAAAAAGTGATATGAAAACCTCTAAATTCTTGAATGACATACTGATCTATAAACCAATTAATAAAAAAGATATAAATTTTATAAGAAATTAGTATTATTAATCTATAAATAAAAGTATTAAAGAAGGATTTACATTTAACATTTTTGAGTAAAGATACACATAAATAATCAATTATTAAAATCCTATTCTTTTTAAACTTTATTTCTGAGTTAATCTTTATCTTTTAAAAACTACTTATATTCATCCATTTTTTATTCATCAATTTAAGATTTTAAGTCAAACTCAATAATGAGCATGATTGATAAAGTCATTGTGTATCCCACAAAAAAGCTAATTGTATAAACTAGGGTAACTTAAGGAGAAAAAACGGCTATATTTAGGATTGCATATTCAGGTTAAATACCACACAGACCATATCCTATTCCTCCTAAGATGCTTGCTAAAATAACTCTGATCAAACTTTAATTTTTTTGCTTAGATTTGCTAATTTGAGTTTTATTTAATTCATCTTTATTGCTTGTAATATCTTCTCTTTATTTTTGCTCTTTAGATTTTTCATTTGTTTTTAAGTTTTAATTCTACTTTGTTTCTTTATTTTCTTCTTAGCTTTTTGTTTCAACTATTTTTTTTTTCTTGCTATCTTTTGAAATAATTTTTAGGACTAAATTAAAAACTATTATAAATAGAAGGAATACTCCATCAAATACTTTATATTTCTAGAAGACTTAAGACATTAATATTCCTGCACCTAATAAGATTCCTAAAAACAGTTTTTTATTCAAAAAGAACAGAGACACAATAAAGGTAATAATGAGAGCTACTATATTGTAGAATTTATAATCAAAATTAAGAATAAACTAAATGGCCTCCATCTCTTAATTGAGTTCAACTTATGTGCTGACATATTTGGCAATAACCCAAAAAATGATAATTCTAAATAAATCATAAATATTTTAAACTTTAAAAAAAGTATGATTCATTAATTCTAATCCATAGCTGATCCCAAGAATAAATCCACCAACACCAAACATGCTGATAGGTGTTAGTTCTACTAAATCTTATGGCTCTTACATTACTTTGACATCATAGAATTTGTTAAATTTAAAAATATAGAAAAAAGCAGAGCTGACGAAAGTAAATGAAATAATATATGAAATATTTCCTTTTGATAAGCTCATGTATGCAATATCTTATTTTAAAACCTAAGCAATCTTGAAGGTACAAGCTAATATAATTGCCCCTGTTGTAGCTAATATAAAGCTCTATTCTTTATAAATATCTTGAATATTAAAACTTTATAGATTCATTTTTATAAAAACTGATATCTTTCTTTGTGTAATTAACTAAGTTATATTTTTTTTAATTAATAATTAATAATATGTTTGATATTAGATAGTCTTATTTTTTAATTCAAATTTAATGTAGACTCAAAAGATTTCAAAATAGAATTTTTATGATGAACTTGATTCTTAAAATTTATTTTAAATAATTTTTTTTTACAAAATAGTAAATTAAATAATTAATAAAAAAAGAAGATAGATAGTATTTTCTAAATGGAAAAATAGTGAAAATAATTTTTCTTAAAAAGTAAAAACATAAATAGAGTTTAAGTTTTAAATAAATAAAAATTATCAATTTTTTTTATATTTAGGAATAACTTTTTTATTATTGAGAGATGATTGTTCACTTGCTCTTTTATCTCTATTTTCTTGGATGAGTTCAGATAATCTCCTAAATTTACTTTTTTTAGGTTTTTGATTTTTGAATAGTATTGAAGAATTAAACAATATTCTTTATTAGCTTATCATTCTCTTGGTTATATAGGATAGATTTTAAGTAGGAAAATAAGTTTTCCAATTATTTTATCTCTCAAATGCTAAAAAGAATGATAATTCAAATTTCTCTCTAAGTTTTTTTTCTTAGTATGCGAGGATGGCTTTTTTGTTTTGGAATTATATATCAAATTATTTATTGTTTTCTTTCATATCCATTTGTTTTTATAAATTATTAAGAAGGGTTATTTATTTACTTTATTGTATAATATTTTATGCAGCATCTTGCTTTTGAGAATTCTTAATGTCTAAGTTGACTTAAGAAGAATTAATTAGTTAATTATTTTGAAACTCTTTTAATTTAATTAAATTGCTTTGTTGTATACTGAGATTCATTTCAGTCTAAGCCTTATTCTTTTATTTATAAATTTTATCAGATTCACTTATTTCATCTATTTCATCAGTCTATCTTTAACCAAAACTCATATTGTCAAAAAATTTAGCAGATTATTCACTATGGATATGATTTTCTGGAATATTGGCAATATTTTTTAATGAGAAAGTTAGTGTTCGATATATAGTATTTTTAATCTTTGACTCTATATTTTAATCTTTCATAAGTTAATCAATTCTGAGTTATTCTTATTATGTTTTTATATTTTCTACTTTAAACAAAATTTGTTTTAATATTTGTTATTCGTTAGGTCTTTATTTAACCAAACCAAAAGGTAAAGTACTAGCTTCCAAATCTCCCAAATCTTCTTAATTAATATCTTCATTAATTATATTCAAATTAAATCCTAAAGGTTCTAAATTCTGGTATTGCTACATTCCAAATAATTTATTTTTGATTAAATTACTTTAAATACTTTGATTAACTCCTCCACTTTGAGCAGCTTCTAATTCTTAATCAAATTAATTCAAAGATTAATAAGAAGGTAGTATTTCATCTTCATTATCAACTATGTAAACTTCATTATTTTACCATTTTATTTAATCGTATTTCTAAAAAAATTCTTAATCTGACTCTAACTGAGCTGGAAGTATCTTAAAAATATTTCTTTTCCTTTCAGAATTTAGACTCAACTGCTTTTAATTTGATGATTAAAATTTTGATTACTTTTCTTCTTCTACTTATTATTCTTATTTTTTAAAATCAGAATCTTTGATTTAAGTATTCCATTCAACTATTTTTTTTTTACTGTTATTTTATGACTGTGATTGATTACTTTCATTTCCAATAGCATTTCCTTCTTTTTAGTTTTACATGATTGAAGTTTCTGTTTGGATTTAAACAACTTTTTAATCCATGCTATTATTATCTATTTTAAAAGAGTGATTTGTTCTTCGTATTGATATTGGAGAAATTATTTCTTCAATTTGAGGCTAGTTTTATTGATCTCCTCTCTAGCTTGAATTTTATTGATTATTCTACTAATTTACACTCAATCGTTTTTGTTAGATTTCTTCAACTTAGTCATGAGCTTTTTCCTTAACTTCATCTTAAATTACATAATTATTATTTAAATTAGTTTAAATACTTTATTAATTTCTATCAAATGATTTTGTCCCTTCTTTTTTAGCAAATGATAAATTGTAATTCTCTAGAATACTTTCCGATTACTTAATTTTGATTTAAAAATCTTAAGTGTTGATACCATTAGCTAAAATAAGATATTGTATTCTAATATTTTTTAACTAAAACCTGACTTATTCATTTAATACTAAAGAGTTCTTCTTATTACGCCTTCTATTTTCATAAGGTTCTCTTTTGCTTGTAAGCTAAAATAAGCTTTTGGTTATTATATACTCTTTTTTTTAAGCAAAGCTAATTTTTTATTTAAAAATTTGTTGAATTAAATAAAATATCTATCTCATTTTACAAAAAAAAATAACTTTTAATAATATAATTATTAAATTTTATCAAATAAGTCTTGAAAAAAGGAAAGATATTCTAGATATAAAGACAAATCAATATTATTAATTTAAGATTATCTAGAAAATCTATTTAGGGTATCAAAAATTTAAATATTTGTTAATGAGAAATGTTAAATTTAAAAAAAAAAGCTTACTGAACATAAGGGCATGTATGAATTTGGTGAAAGATTGAATGACAAATGTTACAGCTTTATTTTATTGTGATATTCGAAAAAAGAATTTTGTCTTTAATCATGCAGAATTTTTCATTATCTTTAGGAAATTATTTAATGACTTCTAAGAAATCTTTCCTTGTAATGTAGATGATATTTACAAAATCTTTGCATTTAGCATTACAACTTTTAGGTTCTCCAGTAAAGAAATCCTCATATCCTACCCAATTATTTTCCTTTAAAAATTATTTTACGAATAAATTTATTTAAAAAAATATATTTCCATACTTTATATTCAGATACAATAGGTACTGGATCCGATTAATTCAAGTAAAGTACAATTTCTCCTTTTCTCAAGTAAATAAGCTTTTACTCAGTATCTCCATCTGTAAATAATTTCTCCCCAGGAGCATAAACTTCCTCCTTGAATTTGGGTATTATGCTTTAAAGAAACTGCTTAGAAAATTTTCTTTTAAAGTACTTGTTAGTATCTAAAATGTTTCCAAAATACTCATTGAATAATGATCCTTTTAAATTCTCAGACACATGCTATAAAATTTTTAATTCAATTAAAATAAAATAGTATAAATATTTTTTATTGTAAATTCTCTTTTGTAAACACCTTCTTCAGTTAAATTTTCCTTTAGGGTTAACATTTTTAGTTAAATTTTTATAATTTGAGGGTTATATTGTTTAAGTAAAAATAAATGAGAATTTAAGGTACTTACTTAAAATTAGATAAATAAAATATAATTAAATAAATACTTAAAGACATTTGTCAATCAGTTAAGATGAACTTTTTTCTGTCTTCATATTGTAATATAGCTGTTATAGGATTTGATTTTATATTTGTCTACTAATATTACGTTCAGTCATATATTATGTTAGGCCTAATATTTATTTCCTTTATTATTAAAAAGAATATTCTACTTTGTTTTGATATTTCAAATTATAAAATTTACTTAGTCTTAAGCTTCTTTCTTACTATGTCATTGACTATTGAACTGATGGTTGAAACATTATATGCAAATAGGCCAGTTGTAATAAAAGCAATAAATATTAAAAACATTTTTTCTGTGCTAGAGACAGGATGTATATCTCCATATCCAATAGTTGCTACAGTAACAACAATATAATACAAAGAATTCAAATAAATGATATCATTAGGCTAATTTTGAAGGTTATTCTGATAGATCCAATTATTATCAGATGGTGAGTATGCCGCTGCTAGAATAAAAATGCAAGATAATATATGAGAGCTTAATATTAATTCCATCACAAGTCTAATCACTCTATAAGAGTAATAAAACTTTACCTATATTTAGTAAGAGGCAAGTACTCTTTCAAGCTCAAATTGAATCTAGTATAATCGATATAATAGCGTTGGAATACTTTTATCAAGTCCTAACTACAGAACAAGTGCTATAAAATCTAACCAGTAACGACCAAAAAAATAATTTAGAGCTATCTACCGCCTATTAAAAACCAATTTACCATTCTAGTAATATGCAAGATTGAAATTAACATAAATATCTAGTAAAAAGAATACACTTGGAATGATTGTAAAAGCAACATCAAATTTCTGTTCAGGCTTAAAAGTTTGACTAAAAGCAATTTGAGTGGAAATATAAAAACATTACATAATGGCTGATATAATAATCAAGAATTTGAATAGTAAAATTATCTTGCTATCTTAAAATAAAACCAGCCTGCTTACTTTCTCTTCTTACTCAGTATCTAATTTCTTGTACTGATTTTTATTCATCTTTTTTTTGAGTTTTTGTATCAAATTTTATTCATCTTCTTTTGATTTAAAAAAACTGGCCTTATCTCCAAAAAATCTAAAATAATATGCAGGAATGTTTGAAAATCTTTTAATAATATGAAACTTTTCAAACACTTTAATCATTTTTCTAACAAGTTTTATTTTCTTAAATTTGATGAATTTGTTTTTCTAATTTTATTCATTTAAGCTACTGCTGTGTTTCCTCCCACCACCTTTAAGAGATTAAAGCTATTTATTTTCTTCAAATATTTCATCTCTCTTAATTACTTAGAATTGATTTAACTTACCACTATGGTTACTACCCGCTTTTTTCTTTATTTATTAGTTTTGAAAGATGGTATCTTGCTAAAATTATTTGACAGCTTCCTTTTAATGCTAATCACTATTTTCTGTCTTTACAGGCTCTCTAATAACGATTTCGAAATGGGTTTTTTCTTAGACTTTTAAACTTGGCTTCCTTTCAATTTAACTTATAATTAATATTTAATTTTATTAAAAACATTTATTTATATAATAAGAATACTAAATAATAGAAAGTAGAAATTACTCTTAATCAGATTTTACTGCTTATTTTTTTTCTTCCTGAATGCCTTCTTTATTACTTTCTTTACTAGTAGATTTTTTTAATAAAGAGTTTTCTAAATATCTTGCAACACCCATTTTTTATAAAGTTTTTTTATTTAAATGCTTAGGGATTTCAATCTTTTTAATTACTATACCATCATACTCTAGAAATTCACTTTCATTATATTAGCATGACTATTCTTGATTACTATTTTATTTTTTAGCTTAATTTTTTGTTGAAACATTAACAAATTCAAATGAGTCATCATGTTAATCTTTACAATTATCAAGATCTGAATTCATGTTTTTTATTTAGAATTAAGGACTTCCAGTAGTTTAATCATCTATTTACACCTAATCTAAATCAATAAGCCTAAAATCTTCATTTTGATTCTAATTACTCTATTCCCTCAAGCTTTTATTGCTTTCATTCTCTTTCTAATTTTATTTAGTGAAAAGATTAAACATAGAAGCATCATTTTTATGATTTTGTTTAGAAGACTGATTAGACACACAATTCTATCTTTATTCTTTTAACTAATCACCATAATCTAATATTATATTTTTAACAGAATTTTCCATACTATCTTACTTTTTGCTCTGCCTTGATTTTTAGCTCATTTAATCCCTTGAGCCCAGCTATTCTTAAGATTCTTTAATAGTAGAAGTCTTCTAACTATTCTATTTTTAGGATTATTACTCCTGAAACTGAGACTATGAATGCATTTCTTGAACTCTGTCCTTAATATTTAGTTCTTATTCTACATTGTTAGTATTAGAAAGAAGAGGTCCTTCTGTATCTAATCTGTCTGTATCCATAAGCAATAATACTAAATAAAATACCTAATATTTATCTTATAATCTCTACTTTTTAATATCAGTATTAAAATAAATATTAATCAAATTTTTTTATTAATCAATTGACTGATTCTACTAACAACTAAAATATTCAAATGAATTTATTATCATAATAATTTAATGTTGATAATTAAAAAATACATACAACATAATTTATTTAAGCTTGATTAATTTCCACATTTCTTTAAAGTATTACATATTAATTTTCATCTTTCTCTAATTTTTTTTTTCTCTTTTGAAACAAAAAACAACTCAATCTCATTTTTCCCTTTTACTTTTGTTGTTGGTTGAGGTTGAGCTTTGGGGTAAATTTGTAATAAAATTAATAGTAATTTTTTTAAAAAGCAATAAAAATCTTTATTATATTTATTTAATTCAAAAATAATCTATTTTATTCAAAATCATCTAAAATATTTCAACCAAATTCTTTGTTTTATTCATGAAAACAAATAATAAATAAATAATTTTAAAATTTATCAAATCCAAGGATGGGGCTCTTCATCATTTACTTTTTCTTTTTAATAAAATTTGAATTCATGCTTTTTAATTTCATTTTATGTAGCATTATCGATTTTTAATCTCTTGTGACTGTCAGTATTTTTTTGTGTTTCTCTTAGTATTTTTGTAGCTGCCTATTCAAGTAATTACTTAGATGACGGCTTTTTCTCAATGACAGCAGTCTCTGTTAATAAAATTATGATTTAAAAAATTTTATTTTTCATAAGTATATAGATATTTTTTACCTTTTTTTGATTGCTACAAAGTGTCCTTTATCTATTATAAAGATTTTTAAAACTTTGAATTAATTTTGCCTAATTTTTCTGATTTTTCTTTTAAAATCAACGATCTTTTCTAAACACTCCCTCCTTTAATCCTAATTTTTGATAGAATAATGAATAAATTTAAATATGATTATTTCTTTTTTACATATCAATTTTCTTTCTTGTTTTATCTTCCAGCTTCTTTATGTCTTCTTTCACTTTATCTCTGCATTTATCTCTTGTGTCTTCATCAACATCTTTTACAAATCTTTATGGATCAAATTTTTAATTATCATCTAAATAAGCCCTGTGGTTGCCAAGCAAAACTTCTTTTTACCATAACTGCTTTTTTTCTTCGCCAACATCAAATGTTTCATTTTATGCTTAAGACTTAGTTTTGCTTCTTATGCTCTCTTATTATTTCTCTTATTTACTATTTGATGATTTTTCTTCATTTTCTTCACCCCCTACCTATTCTTATCCATCTATATCTTTTAAGACATTTTATGTATTTCTTTCTTAATCATCTTCTTCACTATCTCCTCCTGCATTTTCAAGTTTTTTTATCAATTTATCATTTTAAAATTAAACATCCATTTCATTAGATTAACCATTTGTGTTTTTAATTTATTTTTTCTTTGGCTTTATTTCTAAAGAATCATATAAATTATTATCATCTCCTTAATTCTCATAGTCCTCCTAATATTTCCTGGCCTAACTATCAAATTCCTCAAACAGTTCATCATCACCTAAATCTATTTCATTCATGAGATTTTCCATCAACTTTTTATTTAATGAACATTCATGAAATATTGTCTTTTTAAGTAAAAAAAATCTACCTATGCTCTTTCTGATTTCAGATGAGAATCTTTAACCTTAGATACTTTAAAATTAACTTTTTCTACTTTCTCTTAAGTTAAAAAAGTTGTCATTTTAACTGGTTATTGCTATTACTTTTATTATTTTGACCTAGCAGCTGGTCCTTAAACAAAAGCTGCTTAATCTCCTTCTTGAATATCTTCCATACCAAATAAATCATTTTCTTAGCTTAAGCCATCTTTTTCACTTTAGTCTTCTTCTTTTGAAATTTAATCTTATTCATTTTATGATCCATCTTACTCATCCTAATAAATATCCTGATTATCTTATTCTGCATTAGCATCATCTTCCTCCTTTTACTCTTAATCTAACCCTTCATCTTATGAATTCTTTTAATTATCCTAATTATCATTTTTTTAATGCTGCTCATCATAGATTTTTCCTTGATCAAACTCTATTTCTTCCAACTCTCTTTCTAGTGATAAGTTAACACTTCTATTTTCTAATTTTTCTCTGATTTCATTCATTTCATCCATATGCTCATCAGCAAATTCTAAAATTTTTGGGAATCCAGTTTTAATCTAAAAAAATTAAGTTAAAATTTGAATACAATTTATTTTAAATTAAAAAATAGATTTACTTTTTTAAACATATTATCAACTTTAGAAGAGACTTTCATCATTTTTCTCATATCCAAAAATGAGTTAATTTCTCTTTTCCGATGAACTCCAAAAGCCTATAAATATTTTATTAGTAAATTGGAATTAGTTTTATATTTTAATCAATAGATATTTTTGTAAAATATAAGCGAACCTCTTTACCAGTCTTCGGTTATATTTGTTTACTGTTTTTGGCAAGCAGCTTATTAATTTCTTACTAAATCTTCACTGATTCTCTTTGTTCTTGTAGTTTTTTATTAGTAAAAATACTATTTCCTTAACTTTTTTGATTTGTATCAGCATCTTTTTGATTTTTTTAAGGCACTTCAAAAGCCCTAATTTCTTTTTAAATAGCTTTAAAATCTTCATTATCTTAGATAGAAGAAATTCCTTCATTTTTATCCTCTTTATAAAATACAATTTTTTACTTGATCTTTTATCCTTCAATATGAGTCAAACCAATTAAATCATCAGGAATCCTTCCCTTCTAAGGCGATTATGGCAATTCTTCTATCAAAGGTATTTTCTCCCATCCATTATTTACTTTGTAATATTCTCCAAGTTTTATATGCGGAGTTCTTGCATTAAAGTATAATAGTTATTTATTTCTATCTTTGGCTTCTTATTCTGTTTAAAATTTCCTGAATTCATCATATTTTCTCAATTCCTCTTCTATTTTCTTCTTTTATTTATTATTCAGTGGTTTAACTTCATTCTAATTTAGTTGCTATTTAGGATCGGAAAATATATTTTTAGAATTATCATTTACAAAATTATTTTAAAGAGTCTTTTTTCCAATTTAAATGCTACTATTAATCTTGGCAGACAATGGCCTATCTTTGGAATCTATTGCATTAGGATTCCATTATTAGACATTTAATGTTTATCTTAAATTCTTATCAAATTCATTCAAGCTATCTCTCTCTTTAGATTTAGATTAATTCTTTGAATATATTTTCTCAAATGGTAAAATATTCTGATCTAAACAATCTTAGTTAGCTTGGATTTTCCTTTTCTCAGATGGTATCCATTCCCAAAAACTCTGAACCTCCCACGGTTCATTTTTCTTAGCATTTTTAATTATCATATTCTATTTTTATCTGATAACACAAAAAATTAATTGCAAATTTTAAATATAAGATAACCAGTTTTATAATTAGAATAAATATCAATCAATTATAACAACACAATAAGATTTTTACAAAACTGAAATATTTTATTCTTTATTAATCATCGAAAAAATTAAATTGCTTTTAATAGAAATAAATTCAAAAAATAAAATAATAATTAGTCTGTAACTGAGAATTTCAAAAGCATAAGGAAAATAACTTATGATAGAATTAACCTCAAAAATCGAAATTAAAACTTTAAAAAAATATATGAAATAATTACAATATTTTCAAAAAAATATTTTGTAAAAAGCTAATTTTAAAAACAATATGAAAAGACTAATATAAATTAACCCCTCAAGAGAAAGTAGAACAATCTAATTCTGTAGTCTTTTTTATTCCTAAAATAATAAAAAGTAATAGGTTTTGTAAAATTAAAGTATTAATACTATCTTATTAAGCAAATTAAATCATCTTTTTATAGAAAAATTAAAAATCATCATATGAAATATACTTAAATTAATTTCTGAAGCAAAGTAGAACAATCAAATATTTTAGTTCTTTTTTTCTTATGAAATGTGAAAGGCTTTTATCAAGTCAAAATATTAAAGATCAAATCATTAAAAGATTATTTTTTATTCAAATTTTTGGATTTATAAAACTTTAAAAATCAGCTTATCTAATATTATCAAATAAGTTATTGAGATAAGATAAAGTAGAACAAACTAACACTTTAGTGTTAAAATGAGAAAATACATTTCTTTTATTCTTGAAAATCTTTACATAGTAAAGAAAATTTATCTTTTATTATTTTTTAAATAAATACTTCAAAAATCACCTTATGATTTATATTGAAAAATTTAATAACAGAAAATAAAGTAGAACAAGCTAATATTTTGTTGGTTCTTTTCAATTCTGAAATCTCTTAAAAATAAATAGCTTTTGTGAATGAAAGATGATGCTAACTTAATAGCTATTCACCGTTTTTTTCTATATCAATGGGAAATTGATTTTGAAGAAATGGATGAAGAGGTATAATTTTTAGATATCTTTCGATGAGGTTTTTTTAAGAATCTATAAAATATACCTGAATGTCTATATGAATTAATTGTATACTTTAAAATTCTTAAAAAATATTTAAATTAATAAAAAGATATTCGCTGAATTTCAAAATTCTTTGGCATTAATTATTAAATAATAAATAATAAGATTTTAGAAAAATGGAGAACTTAACATTGTAGGATTAGCAGAAAATTTTCAAGGAATCATTTGAAAAAATTAAAAATTAGTTAGTAGCTTCAAATGTTCAAGATTAAGCTGAGTTGATTGCAAAAAAGAGCTGTGTAATTACAAAAAGATTGCAATCTGTATGGTCATATGAAGAAATTAGATAATTAGTTTGTAATGGAAATTTAGAATAAAAACACGAGTTAGAAAAAATTTCAAAGAATATGTAAAATACAGATGATACTTACTTAAAGGATTTTGGTATCAAGTTCAAGGCAGGTGTTGGAGAGATTCTTCCTAAATTCACTGGGCTTTATGATGTTTTTACTAATTAGGAAAATGTTGAACTATCTCACTAGCCAGGAGAAGTTCTTTTGATTGATTTATGGGCTACCTGGTGCGGTCCTTGCTAAAATTCAATGTAAAATAGTGCAAACATGTTATAAAAGAATGAAGCTGCTTGGAAAGATTAGGTTAGCTTATTCCTTTTCTTAATTATTCTAAGTTGTTAATATTAATTTACTATAGGTTAGAATCGTTGCAGTAAGCGTTGATGAAAAAAAAGAAGTTGTAATCCAAAGAGTTTTGGAGAAGTAATGGAAAAAAATGTAGCATTGCAAGGTAAAATAAGAGAGAAATTAAGATAAAATAAATTTAATAATTTATAAAACAGCTTAAAGGTTGGGATAAAGAACATGATTTGATCAAACTCTTTGAAGTATAAGGAATTCCTTATATTATTTTAGTTGATAAGACTGGAAGAGTTCACTATACAGGACATCCTGGCAAAATTAATTTAGAAGAAAAAATCAATGAGCTCTTAAAATTGACAGATTAAGAATGCAAAGATTTTTATTTAGTTAGCAAGAAGAAATAAGAAGAAGAATTCAACAAAAGATCCCTCATTACTAGATAAGAATTCTCTGAAGTTCGTGAATTCCTTAAAACAGAATTCCTTACTCTTATTTCTGAAAAGTATCCTGATTTTAAGGGAAGATTTGGTATTATCATGTTGAAAGAGAAATTATTCAAAAATGGAGCCATAGTTAAGGAATATTATAAGCCTATTATTGATTTTATTATTGACAAGAGAGAAGAAAACTAAACCAGAGAATTATTAGAATTTTTAAAAAGCAAATATGGCAAGGAAAGATTTTTAGTTGGAATATAAAATGTTACTGACTCAAAGGGAATGGTTCTCACTCATATGAAAGATTTAAGTAAATTATTATTTCTTTTTGAGATTAATTTAAATGTTAAATTAAATTAGGTAACATACTCAATGAGTTAAATATCACTTGCTTTAGATTTTGTTTGAGAAGAGATTTAGTTTTGATGATGGGTAAAAACAAACAAATTATTAAACAAAAAGGAGAAGAATTAGGCTAGTATGGTGAAATGGCTCCAGGAGATATCACAGCAGATAGCTTGTAAAAAGTTAGAGCTAGATTTAGATTTTATGGAGATATGTTATTCTAGTAAAAGAAAAACTTTGACATTGTTAAAAAATTACTTGCTAGTGGACCTTAAATTTCTTTGAAAGGAACCAAATTTTTCTCTATGCCTGAGATGTACAAATTAAATCAACAAGATGTTGCTTGTGAATTGGCTCACAAATAAGGTGTTGTCTACATTATTGACTTCTTCTTGTTTAAGTAAACTATTATTTTATTTTAATAATCAAGCTAAGTAATAATAATTTTCTCATTAATAACTCATAAATTCCTAACTAGTACAACTCATACTCATTTCCCTAATATTCAATTAATAGTTTTTACTAATCTCTTTAAAACAAACTAAAATAATTTTATAAAAAAATATCTGCAGGGTAGTATTATTTAGGACCATGGTTATTTTCGTTAAAATTAATCATGGTCCTAAAAAATAAAAATTTAATCTGATCCTAATTATTAAAAATAAAAGAGTGGTCCTAAATAAATAAAAATATACTATCCTGCCAAAATTTTTTATGCAAGATAAATTTATTTTATTAAATATTATTTTTTTAAATTAAGATTTTAGCCTTGCATCGAGAAGGTTAACTAATACAAAAAGTTATATGAAGAAAACAAGGAAAAGTGGGGTGATAATGTTAAATTTGTTGCAGCTTGTTTGGAACCTTAAAATGAAAAAACACTTTAATTGTATAATGAAAATGAATGGAGTTTTATGGAATTTTATTTCTTTAAGTAAGATTTAAGATTTAGAAGTGAGTTCATGCACTACAGAATCTAAGTAAAAAATAATTTTATTAATTGTATTCAAAATAATATTTGTTTAAAATTAAAAGTAAATGCCTCATATTTGTATTGTTGATAAATTTGGAGCTATAAATTACAATGGTGAAGCTAAGGGAGTTGAACTTAATTAAAAGATCGATGAGCTTTTAAGTGCTACTTCTGTAACTAAAAGTGAGCCAAAGAAAAATGAAAACATGAAAGAAGCTGAATTAGAATATGAAACCATTAAAAATTTAATTCAATCTGCTAATACTGATGCCAGCTTCTAGTTATTGAAAAAACTACCATATGACCCTAAGTTAATTATAAAGGTAAATTTTAATATCAATCAAATAGTTTTCATAAATATCTCATCTTTAAAAATAGGTAACAAGAGATAGAGTTTTTAACACTAAAGGAGAAATGCTTGAAAAAATTTACAGAAAACCAGAAATTGGTTTTGGAATTAAAAAAGAAGATGCTCATATTGTAGAAGAATTCTTCAAAAATCATGATAAGAAGCACTTTAAAGTTGAAGTTGAGTATATAGAAAATTTATGAAATCACTGAATAAATATATCAACCAATCAACCAATAAAAAATTGTTTTAGAATATTTTGTGTCAAAATTAATTTAAATAGAATTTATATTTTTCTATTATTAATCAAAACTGTTTAAATTGTTTGATGTATTGCGTCATGATTTTAGAATAATCGATTACAAATTAAAATTGAATTTCTAAAAAAGTTTTCTTTTATTTTTTATAATTAATTATTAATTTTCTCAATTTATAAAAATGAATAAGATGGATTTTTCTCAAGTTTAATAATAAAACCAAGAATAAGGTGATATATCACAATAGATCGAGTTAAGCAACATACCAAATTCTTAGATTGTAAATACATTTTATAAATTTACACAAAGAGGAGAATAAAACAATTATCAATCTGAACTTAGAAAAATCAGCAAGTTGGAAGGTCGCGTAATGATTTATTTCGAATGAGCAAAATACAAGGCTCTTCAAAGAATGTATAATCAATATATTCAAGACCAACTAAGATAGAATGTAAATATTAAGGAGATGTAGAAGGTGATGAAAATAATTTCATCAAAAATGGTTCAAGAGATTAAAAACAAACGTTTAATGATAATTAAGAAATTAGTCATATAAATACATAGGCAAGTCATAACATTTAGGAATTTAGTTTTTAAGAATCCAAATTTAGGAATTCTTTCTAAAGTTAGTAGAATAATTCTTAAATTAAAAAGTTGAAATCATAGTATTCTAAAGTAATCAATTATTAATTTCTTATGAAAGTCTTTATTAAAATTAATTTTGAGGAACTGTTAGCAAAAAAAATAAATACTTAATTGACAAAATATCAATTTTTAAAGATAAACAAATTTAATTAAATTTGGCTAGAAAAAATTAGCTTAATGAATTATCAAGAAAATTTAAGTTAATTTATCTTAAATTTCTTTATCAATTTAAAATCTTATTGAGGATTATTTATTTTTTTTACTCTCAATAACTCAATTCACTATACTAAAATTGATTTTTTATTTAGACTGAAAATGATTCAAAGATAAGAGAAATACAATTCAAACAAATTTATCTAGATCAAGACGAAAAAAGTTAATTATCATTTTAATTTATTATATTATTGAATTTGATTGATTGAATGAAAAGGATTTAACTCAAGTTGTTAAGAAGAAAGAGTAAACGATAAATTTCAGAGAATTTCCTGTAAATATTTTATTCATCATCATATTTTAGAAAATTTTTTGCTAAAATAAAGAGTTTATTGATTAACTTTAGATCGAAAATAGTCAGGACAATCATGAAGTGAAGTATAGAGAGGGGATTCGTTTCTCATATTAAAACTTTTACAATTATTTTAATGAATAAAAAATAGATATTTGAAAATAGATTTACATTACTAACATTTCATTTTTAAATACTATCAAAATCATAGACATAATCTTAGAGATGCATAGATTTATTTTTAAAAAGACTTTAAGTTTATTTTATTTACAAATAAAAAGTTTAAATTGTTAGTTTGATAATAAAATTGTGAAAAAAAAATAATGTTTTTGTTGTTGTTGTTGTTGTTGTTTCATTTTTGTTTTAAATTTGACAATATTTCTTGTATGTTCTTTTTATGAAGTTGCTTAAAAAAGTAAACAATAAATATGATTATTTTTTTGGAAAATTTGAAAAATTATTAAAAAAGTGATTTGTAAATTAATACTTTAATAAATAAAAATAAAATAAAAAAAGATTATAAACCAAAATTAAATAATAAGACAACATTTCTTATGTATTTAGACTTTAATAATTAAGTTGAAAATAATAATTATTTTTTAAAAAGGAATTTAAGTGAACTTAAACTCATGATAATGAATTATTATATTATTTAAGTAGTGATTAATTCAACATTCAAATGATAATTCAACTAGTCTTTTTGCTTTTTATAATTTTTATCCTAATCTTTATGCTCCCTTTTGGCCAATATTGTTATGCCTTTGAAAAAATTAATAAAAGAAATATTTAAAACAATTAAAAAAACATCAAAATTTGAAAAAAAATAAAATATAAATGATCTAAGCCAATTAGAAATAAAACTCAAATTAACTGGGGCTCATATTTTAAAATAGCTATTATTAAAAATGCTTAATTAATATTGAAACTCAATTTTTACTGAAGGTTAAGAGTCAATGTTTAGAGATTAGAACAATTCAATAAGTAACTTCCTAATCCTTAAGCACCATTTTCACCAATATTATTCCAGCTTTTAAATAATTATGAAAATAAACGTTAAATTAAAAAAATATTTTCAATTAAATCTGAAAACAACAAATTAAAATTAATGAATGAGACATAAAAATATCATCAGTTATAATAAAATTAATCAGATTTTTATATATCAATGTAGTTATTTAATTATTCAAAAATCCATAATTAATGTTAAATAAAATTCTAGTTTTACCGAATGTAAATGGTCAGAATTTTGAGATTAGGACATTTTGCTAAACCAGATCCAAGACCTTATGCACCCAGTTCACCAATTGTATTTGCCCTTTTAAAAATAATAAATGTACATATCACAGAATGAAAATACATAAGAATTTGAAGTGAAAACAACAAATAAGAATTAATGAGCCAAAAAAATATCAATTTAACCCAAGCTAGCAAATTGTTTTTTAATTAAATACTTATGCAAATATACATTATTTATGCTAAAAATTTATTTTTACCTAAGTTAAAGAGTCAAATTTTAAAGATTAGAGCATTTTGCTAAGCTACATCCTAATTCTTATGCACCATTTTACCCAAAGTTATTCCAACTTTTAAAATTGTAAAAATAAATATTAAAAAGAATGAGAGAAACATAAAAATTTGAATTAAATGAGAAGAAAGCAAATATGAATTAACGAGCCAGAAAAATATCAATTAAACCCTACTTTTGCAGTTGTTCATAAATTAAAATCTTTATTAATTCTTTAAAAAATGCATAATTAAGATTAGAAAAAAAGTTTACCATAGTTCAAGAGTTAGTGTTTAGAGATTAGAGCATTTTACTAAGCCAGATCCTAATCCTTATATACCCATTTCACCAATATTATTTGACCTTTGAAAAAATAGTAAAATTAATACAAAGAAATGTTTTAAAGAAAGAAAAAACATAACAATTTGAAGAAATGAGAAACAAAAAATGAAATTAATAAGCCAAATAAATATCAATTAAGCCCAAATTAATCAGTTTCTAATAAGTTAAAGTCTTTATTTGTTCAAATGCATAATTTATGTTAAAATTTAATTTTTACCTCAAGTAGAGTGCCAGTGCTTATAGATTAGAGCACTTTCCTAAATCAGATCCTAGTTTTTATACTCCTATTTCACCAATACTATTATCTCTATTAAAAAATTATAAAAATAATTATTGAAATCAGATAAGAAATATTTCAAAGAAGGAGAAAAAATTAAATATTTGATTGAATTAATTCTGAAAGCAAAAAATAAAATTAATTAGCTAAACAAATATCAATTAGCTCAAATCAAAATAGCTAGCACTCATCTATTAAATTCTTTATTCTTTCAAAAATTCATAATTAATTTTGAAGCACTATTTTACCTGACATCAAGGGTCAAAGTTTAGAGATTAAGACATTTTGCTAATTATAATCCTAATTCTTACACACCAGTTTCTCCAATATTTTTATTACTTTTAAAAATAATAAAAATAAATATTGAATAAATAAATATTTAAAAGAATGTAAAAATTTGAATTAAATTTAAAACAAAAATTAAGAGCTAGTGAGTCAAACAAGTATCAAGTAAACAAACCTAAATTATTCAGTTAGTAATTCATAAATTAAAGTTTTGCTTATCTAAAATTGTATAAATAACTACTGAAGATTTACCCAAGCTCAAAGCTATGATATTATTTTAAAGAAAAATTCATAATCTTACATTAAGTTAATATGAAGATTTAGCTATGAAGTTAAATAACTAGAGCTAAGTAACTTTATATTGAAAAATATTAAAAAATACTTAAATATCTAAAAAAAAAGAAGTACATCACTTAAATCTGTAAAATATTTTGTGTTCTCTCTTGACATTTATTTTTAAAATGTTGTTTAGAAATTAAATTAATTAATAATTAATATGAAAACTATGATTAACTAAAAATTTTAGAAAATGAAAAAACATATTTTTTTAAAAAAAATTTCAAAAATTAGAATTTTTGTTTTATAAAATTTACAAGTAATTTAGTGAAACAATTTATATTAAACGTTTGTAAAAGAATTTTTATTTCTTCATCAAAAAATAAAATTTTTGATTTAGTGTTTTTTTTAATTTAAAATGCTAGATAAGAAACAAACCTCCATCAAATTACTTTTATAAAATAAAAAAGCCTTTTTACTTTTAATTTATTATTTTTTAAATTGCCTATTTTAAAAAAATACTAGCCAAAAAACAAAAATTAAATAAAAATAAAATATTTTTTATTAATAGTTCAATATTTAATTAAGATTTAAGTAATAGAATTTTTCTAAAAACAAATTTTATGAAATTATTAAAAAAAAGATTATTAACATTTCAAAACAGAATAGATTAGATCAATAATTTTTTTAATTAAATTTTTTTATTAATTTGTTCTTTAAATTCATTTAAGTCTTAAATTATTCAAACAGCCTTTTTTAATTTAATGCATTTTTTTAGATTAGCAATAACACTAGATAGATTATTCTAAGGAAAGAATATCCTGTATTCTTTAAATTTATCAAATTCATTTTCAAATGTACTCATATTCACTTGATTGATCTTTTCTTATTGATCATCTTTTATTATTTTTTTAGTATTTGGCTAGACTTTACATTCAAACCGATTAGTATTATATTAGATTAAAAGACTATTTCTTTTTTCTTATTCATGAAAATTTTTTATTTAAGGATAAGAATTATCAATCATATTTGTGTTTAAGGTATCCGATTTTCTGATAGCCCTTCCTCCTTAAAGAATCATAACTTAAGAGCTTGACAAAGAATTTTACTTATTTAAAACCAAATTTTTACTAGATTAAGGCTAATAAACTTAAATATCTTTTTAACTACTTCCTAATTTAAAATAGCTTTAAATAAATGTTGATGACATAGGAACAGATTCATTAAAAGATCTATATATATTACTCTTCTAGCTTTGCTGATAATCTTCTACAATTAAATCAGAAATTCTATTTTTTTATATTTTGATGAAATAATTTATTTAGCTAGATTCAACACAGTTCATGATTTTTTTAAAATCTAAAAATTGATAAAATAAAATTTATTTACCTTCTTTATTAATCTCTGCTTTCTTTGAAAGAATTTCTTTTTTATCCCATGTACATTCGTGATTCTTTAGAAACTTTTAGGTAAAGTAAAAATAAATGATAAGTTTTAATTAAAAGAAATTTACTTCTTTGCTACTTTTTCATATTTTCAACAATTGATGGAGGCTCTCCTTCAGTTTAATTAAAACATGATTGCTTATCTACAGATGTAAAAGATTCTTAATTATGGTGAGAAACGTTTGATTTATTTGTTTTGTTAGTTTTATTTGTCTTTTGTGTCTTGTTAGTTTTAAAAGTCTTATTTGTTTTTGCGTCTGGACTTAAATTTGAAGATTTTTATTAGTCTCTATTAAAAGTCTTTTCATCTGACTCTTCATCTATTACATCATCTCCATTTTCATAGTCTATTAAGACTCCGTCTTAAAATATCTTAAAGGCTGGTATCCTTTGCAAAAACTGCTTATCATTCCATTCAATTAAATTCTTAATATCCTCATATATATCTAATATTGCTTTATCTTCTTCCTATTCTTATACTATTAAATCCATTCTTTTTTATTTGACTACTTTTTTAGTCTGCTACAATTTCAACAAAGTTTAGTGCTATTATTTTATTTTTAAAATAATATCTGTTTACAAAGAAAAAATCAGAATATTTATTTTATTATTAAAAAAATAAAAATCAAAAAAACTGCTTTAAAATGCTAAAATAATTTAGTAATATTAGCTTAAAATCTTAAAAATAATCTACATAATTTTATTTTTTATAAATAAATACCATAGATTCTCATATATTAAGGTCATTTTTAAAATGTTTGTCCTTAATTGAAATTTAAAAGTGCTTAAATAAAAAAATTAATGAATTTTTTGAAAATAGTCCTTAATTTATGAGAATCCACATTATTATTTATTCAAAACTCAATGTTAAATATGTTAAAATTTTACTCTTATTTTTCTTTTTTTCAAATATTGACTTCTATTTTGTGTTTTTACAAAATTATATCTTTAAACTACATAATCTCTCTAGCAATTAATTGCTATCAAAGGACAATTAATAGTTTCGTGCTTTGGACTACTACAACATTTACAGATTTAAACTTTTTACAAAAATTAAAACTGAAACTTTTCATTACTTTATTCAAAAACCATTTTATATTTTTCCTATTTAGATAATATGAATTTTAAATATTTCATTAAAATTTAAATTACAAAATCCTCATAATATTGATGAAGCAAATGTAAAAAATCATCTCTTTCTATATAAGATAGGATAACATAATTTTAGCATTTATAAGTAACATTTGATTGCTTTTACTATAAAAACTCATTTAATCCAATAAAAGATCCTTCCTTGTAGATTTGTAAAAAAAATTGGTTAAATTGTTTATTATAAAAGAGGTATTTTTACTTCGAATAAATCAATTTCTAGATCTTAATTTGATTCAAAAACTGATTTAATCTATCCTTTTAAAATCAGCTGTAATCTATCAGTAGATTAGCCATTTTTTTGAATAACTGAATTTGGTAATAATCTAATTTAATAGCAACATAATGAATAATCATAAAATGAATTAAAGAATTTATTACAAAACTTCTTTCATCTTATTTGAGAGCTAAATCAAAAACTCTTATGAGAAAATATTTGTTATAATTTAGTTTTTCATAAAATATTACAAATAAATTTCATTTTTTAATTTTTATTTTATTTTATGATTAAACTGACTCATTATTTTCTCTCCTTAAATATATTCTAAATTTTCATTTTATATTTTTAGCTCCTACAACATCTTTAACTGAAGTACTTTCGATATATTCCTCTCAAGCAAATATTGTTTAACCACTTTCTTTGATTTCCTATTCATAAAAAATTAAATTTTATTGGATTTAAATTTACAATTATTTTACTCATAATCTTTAATCTAAGCAAATTAGCTGAATGCATAACTTATCAAAAATCTAATTATTTAAAATTAAATGAAAAGGTTAAAGAAAGTGTTAAATAATATGTAAATCTTTTCATAATTAGAAACTGGAACAATATCTCCATATCCAATAGCCAGAAGTGTTGACCAAGAGAAGTAAAAGCTATACAGATAAAGCGTACTTTAATTGTTTTCAAATTATAAGTTTGATTGATTAATCCAAGTGTTTTATTAGTCATTTTAATTTGCCCCTATATAGTAAAAAATACAGGCCGACACATGAGAGTAAAGTAAAAACAACCCTGCTAAGCTTACTAATTCAAAAATAAATGCAAGTTAATTTCTATTAAATAAAATATGTTCTTTAGTATATTATTTTATCTACTTAATTTCATAAATCCTCAAAAAAAATAAGAATTAGATAAGTGATTTGCTATCATTTAAGCAATAAATAATAGAAATATTAGATATTATTTCACTATAAAATGAGAATGATCTTAATTAAAATTAAGCTATTTAATTCCTATTTTTTAACTTCTTTCCATTAGAACAATGCTACTTCATGTTGAACTTAAGAAAAGTGAAAATCAATAATAAAAATATTCCTATTCTTTCAGTAAGAATTTGAATTATTAAAGGAAAATTGAAATCAAAGGAAAATCTTAGAGGTATCCAGATGAAATAAAGCAATATTAAAATAAGAGTTGCCATTCTAATAATTATATATTCAATTGAGTTTTGATTAAATACTTTTAAATTTGCTATTAAACTAAACAATTTTCCAAATTTTGCTGTTTCTTTGTAAATAAAACTTTGTTATGAGATGTTGTTCTTTTTTATTTTAATTTCTCCACTTGACAAATCATTAATTAAAAACATAAACTTTTCGGGAAGATTATTTATTTTCTTCGACAACACCTTTTTGTGATTAGTCAAAAAAGAATAATTAACAAAAAATATTTATTTTTAATAACTTTTAATTAAAGGGATAGTGCATTCAATAACTTCTACTTTGTTAAAAAGTTATTAATTCAATTATATTTTTAAAAATATGAATTACATTCCTTTTCATTCTTTTAATGAATTCAAAAACCTAGTAGGCAACCTTTATTCTTGATGAGTGTGTTTGATTACAATGATAATCACCAAATATTTCTTTTGCATTTTATGCATTCATTTGTTTTTTCAGTTATTATTGTGAATTATTTTGCTTTGATGTATTTTATGATAGAGAGTATTCAAACTCGACTTTATTTTCTCCTATTTAATTCATCATTCCTTCAATTTAATTATTTAGACGTTTATTCTTGCTTTCATTGATTAATAAATCATCAATCGATTTTGCTTTAGATTATTCAAATTATGCCTAAAAAGTTATTTACTATTACTAATGCTATTCTAAATGATGAGATTCTCTCTAATATTTGACTGGAATCTAATCTATTGTTGCCTTATTGGAACTATTATGTATGTCATTAACTAAATTCAAGTTTTATGAAAAATTAACAGACTCCAATAATGAATTTGTTTTCAGGAAATAGTTATTTGTCTATTAATTACCGTCAACTTCATCTTCATTTCTTTTATTAATTTACTTAAAGTCGCTAACTTATGAATTTAAATAATGAATATTTTTCTTTTATAACTAAGCACCCTTATATAATTATTATTCTTTATAGAACTCATCTTCTTCAGTTTCTCTTACTTAAATTAAATTTTAATTCTATCTGTTTTCAGAGCTGTTTGGAGAAAACGAAGACATTTTATTAGCTCAAGATTAATTGTTGATTAACTTAATATTTATTAAAATTTACAATAAATTGGGATGATATTTATTTGATTGATCCTTAATTATTAAAATAATAATAATAATATTTCTTCAAGCAAAGAGCAAAACTTTAATTCAACTAAAAAAATATATTTAATCTGCATTTGTTCTTATTTTAGAAGTAAGTTAATTTTTTATAATTTTAAAACTATTTTCTCTCTATTCTCTGAATACTTTTTTTTATTTGGGAAAAAAAATTGATTTTAATAATTTAATAATAGAAAGAACTTTAACAAATATTAGTAAGTAGGCTATTAATGTTTAAATATTTATTAATCTAAAGTCTTTTAAAAATAACTAATAAGTACCATCTAAAATTTAATGATTAGAGATAAAACAATGGATTGTTCAAACTAAAATAATCTTTATAAGTACAATAATTTTAACACAACAAATTGTCCTGTTTGCTAAGAAGATTACATAAGTATGTTGCAAAATTTTAAATAGATTAAATGTTTAATGATGAAGAAAGAATAGACTTGATTCAATATTTAATTTCGAAAAATAGATTTTTTAATATAATTATAATGAATGAAATAATATTTGATAATAATTAATTTCTAATCCATATTATAATAAATTCAATAAAATACATATATAATATATACATATACAGTCAATTGTGTAGTTTATCCCCCCTCCCATCATTCATTTTTAGTTATTCTCTCTATTCATTTATTTTCCCCCCTCTCTAAGAATTTAAAAAGTAAGATAATTTATTATCTATATTGAGTATATTGCATCATTTCATGTTACTTTGTGTATATCTTTCATAATTATATTTAATAATGTTCATTCATTTATTTGTATTAATGATCAAATATCTGATATATGATGCATTAGAAACAAATATAATTCTAGAAATTTATTAAAAACTTGTTAGATAGTAAAGAGATCGAAATCTCTTTAAATAATGCCGATAAAACGAGAGTGTTTGATTATCTAAAATTCAATAGAAATAAATTAAAGGATAATCATAAACAAAATGAAAAGGTAACATCATAAAAAAGATACCTAAGATTCTTAATAATCTTTTACCTAATCTGAATTTGGATCTAACTCTAGTGATTCAAGTGATTCTGGTTCCAGTTACAGCAGTAATAATCATACATTGATAGTTCTGAATCTGATTCTGATTTTGAAGATCTAGCGAACAACTAAATTCTATAAATTTATCTAACTCTGAGAAAATGATCAATCAAAACGTTGACTAATAAATGATGATGATGGTTGATGAGAGTGAGTAAGGTACTCCAAATAAAAAGAAATCCTATTCAATTAAATTTATGCTTGATGCTATCGAATCATTGTAGAGTGGAAAATCATATCATCAGCTATCTTCTGAAATAGATGTCTCAAGAAAGTCTCTGAGAGAATGGTACAAAGATAATGAGCTTTTTAACTAAATTCCTAAAAGATATTAACATTCAATTAGATCTTTGAAAAGTAAACACGAAAAATTTAAACATCGAGAAATATTTTCATCTATGACTGCAAACATCTGAATCTATAATAACATTTTTTTTTGAAAATGCTCCTCATCTCGGAGAATATTAGTTTGCGAGCTTAAACTATTAATTAATTCCGAAAACACTATAATTTAAGCCTTCTTATACCTTAGTAGAATGTTATAAGAAAGAATGAAAATCAGAAGAAACAATAAATAAATTATGACATCTACAACTTCGATTAAGTGGCAGTTTACTGGTAAACAACCCCTGATAGAATTATAGCTGAGAATGGATCAAGAAATGTTAAGCTCAGAATGAAGGGAAACGAAAAAGATAGAGTGACTGTTATCTTCCTTGTTAGAGCTGATGGAATGAAATTCTTATGAGTAAGAACTTAAATCAGAGCCTAGTAACTTTTAATAAATAAGAATTAAAGTATATCAAAATATCAAAGTTTTCTAATTATTGAGATTTTAGTAAAAAAATAATTATAGATTTACTTGATAATCTAATCATATTTAATAATTTTTTTTGAATGTAAATTTTAATCCTTATTTTTTTAATTCTAAAGACTCTTCTTAACTTTACTTTTATTTATTATTTTTTAAAGAAGGAGTAACATTGGTGAAACTGAAGTATAAGGATTAGGATCTGGGTTAAGCAAATGCTCTAATCTCTAATCTTTGACTCTTGATATCAAGTAAAAACAGATTTAAATTTAAAATTACTTTTTGAGTAAATAAATAAATAAATTCATTCATTTTTTTTTCTTTTATTGAATTAATTTTTTAAAATCTGTAAAAAGGGGAAATAAAATTTGTATTCGAGCATAAAAATTAGGACTAGGGCTAGCAAAATACTCAAACCTCTAGATCTTGAATCTTTCTCTCTTGTAAAATTAGTGTTTGAATCAAAAAAACTTTTTAAATTTAAAAGACTTTAGTAGATTTATTTGATAGTTTGCTCTTTCATTTTTATAAATTATTTAACAATTAAATTCACATTTTTATTTTTCTCGTTTTTTAATTTATTTAAAAGTGAAAATAATGTAGATTAAGTTGGAGTAGAACGATTAGGATCAGGATTAGCAGAATGCATTTAATTCTACAATTTGAATCTTTCTTTAGTGTAAAAAAAGTTTTCAAACATTACTCACAATTTTTTTAAGAGATATGGATTTTAATTTATGATTTAAAACTATAAATTTATTTAATTTAAGCTCATTAACTTTTCTTTAAAGTTCTTTAAATTAATTTAAATTTTCTAGTTTTTTACAATTAATACTTTTCTTTACCTGAGCTATAAAAATGCTCTAATCTCTAAACTTTGACTCTTTAACTCTCGTAAAATTATTTTTTCAAATTATTAATTTATATTTTGCTTTTTAAATTTCTTTTTATTAATTAAAGTCATATGAAATCTAGTTTTCAATTTTTTATTTGCTTTTAGCCAAATTTTTTTAATTAATAAATTTTAGAAAAATTAATTAGACTTCCCAAAAAATTTTGACAGAACACTGTAAAAAACTAAAAGGTTAGTTAAATTGATAATATATTTTTGGTGATTTAATTATTTTTTAATCTAAGATTAATTGCGTTAAGTAATTATTAAAATAAATATAAATCAATACAAAATCTATTATGTATTTTTAATCTTTGATAGATAATTAATTCTATTTACATTTCTTGTAATTACAAATTGTTACTCATTTTTTAAAATAACTTAATAATATAATCGATCTTTTTACTTTTCAAAGATAAAACTAGGTTTTTTATTAATTATTTATTTTTAGTCTATCAATTCAAAAAGAAATTCTTTTGATTGAATTTTATTTATTAAAACTTTAAAAGATATTTTCTAAGTTTTTAGACAAATTAATTTTTAGTTGAAAACAACAAATAATTCTAATAACTTCATTTTTAAAAATGTTCATAAACATAAAATAAATGAGATTAGCGACAATCGAAAAGAATATTTTTAAAAATATTTTTCTTTAATTATTAGATAATTTTAGTTAATAAAAATTTATTTTTTTTAATAAGAAATAATAAATAGATCTGTTAGATTAAACAAAAAATTAATTAAATAGATAAGAAAAAGGAAAATCAGATTAAGATAAAAAAATAAGTTTAAATATTCAGACAAGTTTTAACTTATTTTTATTATATACGATAATTATTAGATTATTTAAAAGTAAGTAATGTCTCCGCTTCATTAAAAAATAATCATATTCTCAAAACAATAAACATTAATCTTTTTGCTTTTATTAGCCTTGATCTTAATCTTAATCCTCCACTTTTACTAATATTATTTTATCTATGAAAAAATTAAAAAAATAACTACTGAAACATTCCAAAATACAAATATTTTTACCCTATTTCTATTGTCAAGTTTTTGAGATTTGAGCATTTTCCGAGCTTAGATCCAAATCCTTAGGCACCTGTTTCACCAATTTTATTACTGCTTTTAAAAAATAAGAAGATAAAGAAATATTTAAAAGAATGAAAAATTTTAAAATTTGAATAAAATCTTGAAAGTATCAAATAAAAATTAATGAATGAACTAAACGAATATCAAAGAAGCAAGCCATGTCAATTTCTTGTAGATTAAAGTCTTTATATTTATTTAATCATTCATTGATTCTTTCATTCAAAAAGTATAATTAATATAGGAGCTCTATGATTACTTGAGGGAAAGAGCTAAAGTTAAGAGATTAGAGCATTTTGCTAACTCATATCCTAACCCTTGTGCTCCCATTGGGCCAATATTATTCTATCTTTAAAAAATTATAAAACTAAATATCTAATAAACAAATTTTTAAAAGAACGAATAAAAATTAATGAATGTATGAATGGATGAGTGAGTGAGTGAGAGAAAAAAATATCAAATAAACTAACTATAAATTTTCAGTCTCTCATATACTCATAAATTAAAGTTTTTATTTATTTATTTAATAATGCATAATTCATATTTTTAAAAACAATATTTACCCTATGTTAAGAGTCAAAGTTTAGATGTTTGAGCATTTTGCTAACTCATATCCTAATCTTTATACTCCTAATTCGCCTATATTACTAGACCTTTTCAAAAATAAAGATTGGATAAAGAAGTATAAAAAAATAAAAATTTGAGTTAAATTTGAAAACGAATGGCATGATAAAATTAATGGGAAGACAAGCAAATATCAATTATATCAACCCAAAAAATAAGTGGCTCATTTTTTTGAGTCTTTATTTGTTTATTGAAAATGCATCAATAATATTGAAAAACTATTTTTACTTTAGATTAAGAGCCAAAGTTTAGAGGTTAGAGCATTTTGATAACTAAAATCCTAAACTTTCAGCCCCAATTTCACCAATATTATTGTACCTATTAAAAAATTATAAAATATTAAATTAAAAATTATTTAAAAAAATGAGAAAACATAACAATTTGAATTAAACCTCAAAAAAGAAGTAATAATTAATAAAAGTCAGCAAACTAAGATTAGTCATTCATTCAATCGCTCATAAATTAAATTTTTAACTTATTTATTTATTCATTCATTTAGATATATTGAAAAATTATTTTTACATAAGGGATAGAGCCAAAGTTTAGAGATCAGAGCATTTTGCTAACTCAGATCCTAATCCTTATGCACCCATTTGATCAATATTGTTCTACCTTTTAAAAATTAAACAAATTAATAATTAAGAAGATGAAAAAAGCATAAAATGCTCAATTAAAAATGAAAGAACAAATAAAAAAAAGCAAAAAAAATTTAATAAAGCAACCAAAATAAGTCAGTTGTTCATTTATTACAGTTTTTATTTATTTGTTTATTTAAAAATACATAACTAATGTTAATATTACCCTAGGTCGAGAGTCAAAGCTTAAAGATTAGAACATTTTGATAATTCGGACCCTAATCCTATTGTGCCAATACTGCCAATTTTATTAGCACTTTTAAAATAATATTATATATTGAATAAAGAAATATTTAAAGAAAGAGAAAAACATAAAATAGAACGAAATCTGAAAGCAAAAAATAATAATAAATATCAAGTAAGGCACCCAAAATTCTATTAGCTCAAATCAAATCTTTTGTATTAATTCATTCTAAAATAAAAAAATTAATATTAAAACTCTGTTTTTACCCTAGATTAAGAGTCAATGTTTAGAGATTTGAGCATTTTGATAACTCAGATCCTAATCCTTAAGCACCAATTTCACCAATATTGTTCTACCTTTAAAAAAAAAATATAAATATCTAAAAAATGATTTAAAAAATTAAAAAATTTCTTTTAAAATATTGAAAAAATCTAATAAAAAGTTAAAACCCACCCAAATTATTTAGCCACTCAGTCACTCTTAAATTAAAATTTTTATTTATTAAAAATGCATAATTAATATTAAAACACAATTTTTACACTATGCCAAGAGTAAAATTTTAGAGATTAGAGCGTTTTGCTAACTCAAATCCGAAACCTAATATACCAAATTCACTGATGTTATTCTATCTTTTAAAAATAATAAACTTTTAATAAACAAATATTTTACATATTTTAAATAATTCTGAAAAGATTAAAAAAAAGAATTAATGAATAAATAAAATAAATATCTATCTAGTAAAGTAAACTAATCTAAATTAGTCTGTAGTCACTCATCAATAACAGTTTGTTTGTATTAATTCTAAGGCATAATTAATATTAAAATTCCATATTTACTCCAGGTAAAGAGTCAAAGTTTAAAGATTAGAGCATTATGCTAACTCAGATCCTAATTCTTATGTACCCATTTCACCAATATTATTGTAGCTTTTAAAAAATTATAAAAATACATATCAAAGAAATATTAGATGGAAAAAAATATAAAAATTTAAGATAAAAATTGAAAAAAACAAATAAAATTTAATGAACCAAACAAATGTCTTATAAAATAGTACAAACTCTTTTTTTTTATTTAAACAGTATTTTTACTAGAGGTAAAGAGTCAAAGTTTAAAGATTAGGGCTTTAAGACAAGCCATATCCTAATCCTTAAGCACCCATTTCGCCAATAAAATTCTACCTTTGAAAAATTATAAAAATAATATTGAATAAAGAGAATCTGGAAATCTGAGAAGAGCAAATAAAAATGAATAATTAAAATTTCATAATCTATTATTACTAGAGGTAAAGAGTTAAAGTTTAGAGATTAAAGCATTTTCCTAACTCAGATCCTAACCCATAAGCACCCATTTCTCCAATATTATTCTACCTTTAAAAATGATAAAAATTAAATTGAATCAAGAAAGGTATTAAAGAATGAGAAAAACATAAAATTTTGAATTAAAACAGAAAAAAATAAAATTAATTAATAGCAAGCCAAACAAATAAAAAGTAAACAAATCCAAATTAGTCAGCCAATCTAGAAAAATTAAAATCATTTTTTATTCCTTCAAAAGTAGGTAATTAAGATTGAAAATATATTTTACGATAGGTCAAGAGTCAAATTTTAAAGATTAGTGCATTACTTTAATTAAGATCCTAATCCTTATGCTCCTTTTTAACCAACATTATTCTATCTTGAAAAAATAAAAAATTTAGAATAAATACAATTTTTAAACAATTAAAAAAATCAAAATTTAAATTTGAAAAGAAAAAATTAAAATTAAAGAATGAGAGAGCCTAATATATATCAAGTTAACCAACCCAAAATAACCAGTCACTCACTAATAGATTAAAGGTTTTTTATTTATTTATCTATATATTCATTCCAAAATTCAATGTTAATATCGAAACACTTTTTCTACCCTAGGTTTATAGTTAAAGTCTAGAGGTTGGAGCACTTTGCTAATTCAGACCCTAATCCCTATGCAACTAATTCACCAATGTTATTGTTACTTTAAAAATTTTTTTAAAATAAGTAATGACAGTTAATTATATATTAAATTCTTGATTGATTTGTTTATTTAAAATGCATAATTTAAACACTATTTTTACTAGAGATCAAGAGTCAAAGTGTAGATACTTGAGCATTTTGCTAACTCAGATCCTAATTTTTATGCTCCCTTTTCACCTAAATTATTAGACCTTTTAAAAAATTATAAAAATACCTATTTTATAGAATGAGAAAAACAAAATAATAATCGGAATAAAATCTGAAAATAGCAAGCAAAATAAATGAATGAAAAAAGAAGAATTGAAACTCTATTTTTAC
>JH720346.1:197259-360872 GCA_000231825.2 Tetrahymena elliotti 4EA | reverse complement strand
GTTTAGAGATTAGAGCATTTTGCTAACCCAGATCCTATTCCTTAAGCACCAATACCTATTGTATTGCCTCTTTTAAAAATAAAGAGATATTTTAAATATAATTAAAAGAATGAGAAATGCTTTAAAATTTGTTTTAAATCTGAAAACAACAATTAAAAATGAATGAATAAGCTAACTAAACAAATATCAAGAAATGTCAGTTCATCTTAAATTTAAGTATTTATTTATTCTTATAAATGTTGAAACGCTATTTTTACTAGAGATCAAGAGTCAAAATTTAGAGATAAGAGCATTTTGCTAACTCAAGTCCTAATCCTTATGCAACCATTTCATTAATATTATTCTAGCTTAAAAAAAATTATAAAAATAAACATTAAAAAGAAATAATTAAAAGAATCAGAGAAAAACTTAAAATAAAATAAATAAACCCAGAATAGTATAATGCTTAAAAAATAAAATAGTTATTTATTAAAAAATGCGTAATTCAGAATGGAACATTATTATTTTCTTATGTTTAAAGTCAAATTTAGACTTAAATTGTTTTAAATAAAAATGAATAATTTTACCATAGCTTAATATGCAGATTTAAGCAAAAAGTGAAATTAGAGTTTAGTAACTTTAAATTTATAAAAATTAAAATATATTCATATCTCTCAATAAACTGAAGTACTTCACTGATACTCGTAAAATATTTTATGTTTTTTAACAACATTTATTTCTTTTTAAAAATTTCTTAGGTATTAATTTGAATAGGATATCAATCAATTAATTAATAAGTAATTTTAAAAATAATAAGACACTCTTCTTTTAAATTTAAAAAAAAATATAAACTTTGTTCTATAAATTTTAGGTGGTATTATTTATACTTCACAAATAAGACCTAATTTGTAAATATTTTATTATCCATATATTTTAATTTATTTTAAAGGTTAAATTTAAAAAAGAATTGTTTATTCAACATATTAAAGCATAATTTTATGCTAATTAAATAGAAAATTAAATATTTTAAAAATTCTAAAAAAATTTTGGTTTTTGTTGAAATAAATTTATTAAGATTGTCTAACAATAACAGGGGAAATCTTAAAAATTGCTTGATTTTTGAAGAGTTATTTGGTAGTATTAAAAAACACATATCAATAAATAGGAAGAAACAAACAAACAAACAAAATTAAAATTAAAAACTGTATGTTAATAGTTTTTCAAGTCAGGAGTATTTCAATTATCATATTAGAGGAGATTTTTACAAAAATTTAGATCCTATAGTTAAAATTTAAGGAGTTTTAGGAGATTTTTCAAACTAATAATTAGTATCTAAACATGAAGATTTTCTTTTATTTTTTGCAAAACTTCTTGATTGCAAAGTTTATCTTTTAATTCTGATTAATCTAAGTCTTAAGCCACATTATAACTTACCTATACATTGAGAGAATTTTTTCCATATTAAAGCTTGGAAAATAAATTTGAAAATCTTTTTATTTATCAAATAAATTCTCAAATGGATTTATTGAAGCCATTCCCTCAAAAATTTAATTTGTACTTTTGCTATTTATCTACTTTACTACAAAGCTTTTATAGGATTCAGGTTTTTATTAAAATTATGAAAATTATTTAACTTTGAGCACAAAATTGTAATAAAATCAGGATGAATGAATGAGTATTTATTCAGCTATTTACTATTAATATTTAAACTTCTTCTGCCATTCTTAGAAGAAGTGTTAATCTTATTTTTTTGATTGCTATATACTTCTAGTGTTTTGGTAATAAATCTATTAAGATTAGCTTATTTCGGAAGTCCTTAGCATTTTTCTTTCTAAAAAACTTTTTAAATTGCTATTAGATAGGTCTCGATGTTTATAAAATTTGTCTATTTAAGATTATTTTCTCAAACCATTTTTATTAGTTCTCCTATTATAATTATTATGGTTCATATTTTTTATGATGATTTTATGTTTGTCGGGATTAATTAAACTTAGCTTTTTGTGCTCTTATAAAGTTATTATTTTTTGATGTATTTAAAAAATCATTCTATCCCTCCAAGCAATAAAAAGGTTTTGTAGTATTGTCTAATAGAACTTTAGAATCATTCAAGTTTAGAGGAGGAGAACAAAGATCCAAATTTCTTTAGCTTTAAGCTTTTTGCTCTTTATACACATCTTCCATGTCCTCTAAACTTATTGTCTTCTAGAATACTCCATCCTCCATGTTAGTCTTAAATTAATTCTGCATAATTACTGCTCCTTTTTTAAGTTCGTTGTTTTCTGAAAGCATCATATGATCAATTTTAATGATTAAAATCACAAAAAATAATAATGAATTTGTTTATTCGTTTAGAATAGTGAGATATCTAAATAGTAATTAGTATTTATAATCTAATCAGAATGGTTTTTTTTTGGGTTTTTTAAGTTTAAACAATATATTTATTTATAAAATTGATTTATTTAGTTGTAAAGTGCTTATTAATATTTTAGATAATTTTGGTAATTAAGTTTGTTTCTTTTATTTTTTCAAATTATGCTTGCTATTGCAAAAATTTCATCTAATAGAAAGCGAAATTCTCAATATTACCATTAAAATGCAAACAAAATGTTACCTTTTTACATATGAAATAAATAAAAAAATAATTTATCAAAATTGGCATTACAATTTTGAAGTATTAAAATTTAATAATTAAATATTAAATAAAAAGAATACAAATTATGAATTATTTATTTACAATCAATTATTTAAAAAATAGTAAAAAGAATTTTTGAATTTTCTTTATTTAAGGTAATTAATTTATCATATTATAATATTTTTCTTCAATAATTTCTTTAAAAAAGATGAATTGAAATTTCAAAATAAAAGATGAGAAAATAAAAATACTTTTAGATTAATAATAATTTTGAGTTTTATATACAATAATAGCAAAGTAAATTAATTATTTATTTATTAAAAGTAATACCCAAATGCTAACTGAGAAAATTTAGAATGAGTTTTAAATTGGAAACATTTTAGAATAATTTTTGCTGATCGAAATTTTTATTTTTAGAATAATTCTTTTTTATTGATTAAAACTATATTTCATTAAAAATTGCTGCTTCTTAGTAATTTTGAGTTATTTTTATTTATAGTACAAGCTCCAACAGTAGATTTTTTAGTTTTTCTTCTTTAGGAGCAAGTGTCATCAAATAAGAAATCCAATCTTTTTTTAGGGATTTTATTACGCAGAACTAAAAACTTTCTTTTGATATTCTGAAGTACTTTTTCCATGTTAAAAAGTGGGAAATAAACTTTGTAGTCTTTTTATTTATCAAATTAATTCTCAAAAGGACTCATATTTTCAAGAATTTAATTATCACGTGTGTACTAATCAAAAGTTTTAGTCTAATAGCTTGTATAACCTAGAGTACCTGGAATCAGAGTTCCTCCTTAGCTAATTTACATTAAATTCAACATATTCTAATTGATTTACTAACTTGCAAAGTTATTTAGATTTGGTTAATTGAATGTAGAAATTCTTGGCTTTATATTAGGACTGCTAGCTAACGTATACAACAAATTAGTCAAACTCTATTATGTAGGATTAACACCTTGTATGAGTTATTGTTGTTAAGCAATTTAAGTAAGCTATTAAAGCTACTACTATTAAAATATAAGCTATTATTAAATTGGTTAATTTTAATGCTAGGATGTTTGTTGTTGCTAAGATTAAAGTTATTAACCTGATTGAGATTTCCTTCTTACTTTTTTATTAGAATAGTGTGCATAATTAGATTGTTGGGAAGGTATATACCCAGTATTTATAGAAGGAGTAAATCCACTCATTTAGCTTCCTATATTGTTCATAAGAGTAGAATTCCCTTATTGTTGTATTTCTTATTTGCTATTTAAATTTTTAGAGCTCATATAAATATCAATAGCAGAACCTTAAGATTCTTAATATTCTGTACTTCTATGTTATTTTTTCATTTTTTTATTAGCATTTATATTGATCTCAATAGAGTCTTGCATATTTTCTCTTTTATAAATAAAAATATTATTTCAATTGCATTCAAAAAAGAATTTAATATTACTCTTCTATATTCTATAAAGTTAACCTTCTTTTACTGTCATTCATAAATTAAATTGTAGAATTTCTTTATGCTTTTATTATTATTATTATTATTAAAGGCAAAAGAATAAATAGCAAAGATTCCTTAAACAAAATAAAATAAATCTTACGTTTTTCTTTATAATTTTCAAGAGAAGATTCAACAATGTTTTCTTCTTTGAGTTATTTTTAAATAGAAATTTCATCAGCTTTTTTCAAAAATTAATCTAAATTTGATTGAATTGCCCTATTATTAGCAGAACTTGTTATTCCATCTTAGTTTGTTTCTAATTCTTCTTCCTCCTCCTCATCTTGAGAATCAAACTCATCCTCTTCTTATATTAGATCATTGCTTTCTTCAAATACTTTTTTTTTGAACTCTTGAATGTGTTGTAATTTAATTTGTGGTATCTTTTTTAAAAACTCTTTGTCGTCCCAACTACAAATAAACTTTCTATCTAGTTACAATATAGTTTAATCTATCTCATTAGCTTAATTTTTTACAATATACTCAAATCTAAACTCTTTTATTTGGACTTTATTATGGAGACTGTTACATAAATTATTATACTGTTTCATTCAAAAATAAATTCAACTTTCTTATACAGTTTTTAAATATTATTTTTACTTTTTTTGATTTTCTTTGAAAGATTTCTCTATGTTAAATTGCTGAAAACGAATACCTTTATACTATAAGATCTCTGTTTGGAATTACTGATAGGCAAGGACAGGTATAAGTTAAGTGGGTATACTACTTGCAACAATTACACTGCTCTTAAGAGAATGTATTACTACTAATATTTTGCATTATTATATCACGAATAAGATAAAATTTTTCCTTTTATTTAAAAATTTTATTCATAAAAAAACCTTATTCATAATTAATTAATGAATGAATGAACGTTCAATACTTTATCATCAGGGAAATGGTCGAGAAGTTCTCTGAAATCTTCAAATTCACAATAAAACAGACTGGCTACATTCATACTTTTTAAAGTGCATTGATACTGCATCTAGCAAAAAAAGTTATTAAATCCAACAATATTTCCAGCCTAAATAAATATAAATCAATAAAAATTCATTTTGATATCTTTATGAAATACTATATTTTACACTGATTTCTTCAATAACTGCATCTTTTTCTGATTAAAATACAATATTTATTGTACCTTGATAAACAAAATAAAGTCTATTAGGGCTAGTCCCCTTTTTCTAAAGTATTTCATTGGGATACAAACTATATATAAAAATTAATTTAGATAATATAATAATTGAAAAAATTAACTTAATATCCTTCATGAGCAAGCTTAATTTCATTAAGAATTATTTTGAGAATATTTTTTTAAAATGCTTATTGTTGATAATGACTTTTCCAAAACACTCACTTTTCACTTCTTCCTTTAAAGAATCATTTAGTTTATCAAGAACATATTTTCCTTAATTAAAAGTCTCTTAGCTAATAATGTATTCAAGCTGTCTTATGACTTTGATAGTAAGCTATTTAGACACTTATCTTTAGCTCAAATAATTGAGAACATGCTTTTACTAAACTCTTTAAGGAGTAGATTTTATTAAGAATTTAATATGATAAAAAATAATTTACTTAAAGGATTCATAGTTTTATTGAGATTATCTTATAATTTCACCTATTGTATTAATAGAATACCCAAAAACTCCACAGCTAAAGATAACCATTATGAGTACAAATATTCTCTCACTTGTATTAGCAGGAACAATATCTCCATATCCAACAGTATTCATTGTAATAATTGCATAATAAAGACATGTAACGTACAATTATTCAATTGTATAGCTATTAAACCCTTTATTTTCTATCCAACTTGAGCTATGATCTCCTTAATTTCCAACAAAATAAAATCCACAAGCACAAAAGTGTGCTACAAACAAGACAAACACAACTAATTTTATTAGTTCATAACAGGTTAAGTATTACTATTTTCTAAAAAAAATAAATTATTTAAAATATGTTATTTACTAAAAATCCTCATATTTTTACCCCTTTAATACTAATTAGCACAAACATTATCAAAATTGCAAATAGAAAAGAAATAAAAAAAGAAAGTAAAAAATTTGGAGGGGTTTGGTTAGATGAAGATTTACATCAATAGAAATTTAATTTAAAATAAAATATCTTTTCAATTTAGAAAGTTTGCTATTGAAGAAAAATATTTAATGTAATAGATATAATTATTAAGAGAATTACTTAGTTACAAGAGATGATTTGACATCACTTTCTAGGTTAATTATTTAAGGAAGCCTGAGGATAATTAAATATATTAAAATTTATTAATTATCTTAATTTTAAAATATTAAAGCGAGTGTGGTTATTACATCAATTGTTAGTGAGCCTGTTAAATATTTTTTAGCTATAATTTTTCTACTTTCAACAATATTACCATCAATATAAACTGCTGTATTAAATCTTGCAATTATAGAAAATACAAATATAACAATAGAGACCTAAGATAGCAAAACATCCAAAAATACACTTGGTTGCATTTGAAAACTCAGTTACAAAGGAAACCAAAATATTTGCAATAGAATAACCATCAGCTCAAGTATCTAAAATAATATCATGAAAATGCCATCTTGTTCAAATAGGTGAAAATTTAATAAAAAATTAGGTAGTGATTTAGTGCCAAAAATCTTAACTTTTTTAATATTTTGCTAAACAAAGGAGACGTCATTGATTAATTTAAAATAGCGTTGTTACAAATTAGCAATATTTCTTACAGATGCCTTTAATAAAAGGATGAATTAAATAGAATAGTAGAACTAATGAAATAAATTTGTTAAAAATCTAAAAATGGATAATAGGTATATAAAGAAATGAATAAAAAGAATACGCTGAACTTCATTTTCTTAAAAAAACGGACAACATAGTACAATCTTTTCAAAAAATTGTTCTTAATTTAATTCTACTACTACTACTACTACTACTACTACTACTACTATAAAATAGTATTATTTCTTCTACCAGTGTTTTGAGGATAATTAGTCTACATTTGCTAATTGCTGTTTTACTTAAATGTCTTAATATCTACTTCTGTTATTTGAATTGGCTTAATGCTTAATTTTCTATTGAATTCTGTATCTCCTTCTGCTTATGATGTTTTTTTCCTCATATTTTATTTATCATCTAATGATATTTCTGCCAAATTATTTTCATTAGAATGATCAAAAAAATTAGAGTCTCCACAATCATTTCCACTTAGATCCTTTTTAGAGATACTAACTCTTTTTAATGAACTGGAATCCTCAGCATTCAATTTGGTTTTCTCAATACTAGGATAAATCAAATTAAATTCAAAATGTTATTTAATTTCCTGATTAGAAGGAATTTAAATTTCTTATTCACTTTCTAATTTCATTTTAATTTAGTTTAAGGATCCATGGTTTTTATTTTAATGATACTTGTCGTTCATAAATACCGACCTTTTTTTGAGATCGGAGTCAGAACAATAATCCTGATAAAATGTTAATTCTTCATCTTTCTTCATCTATGAACTTTACTCTAATCTACTAAATTTTTGTTCTGATAAAGACTAAAAAAGTTCTTATTTCATCTTTCAGTTAATGATGAATTATTTATGTTACTTTTTAATACTCAATCTTTTTATCAGTGAAAAGTTAGTTCTTATTTCTAATTAAAAAAGCTTTTTTGCCAATTAAAAAACAAAGCACAGAAGCAAATAAATTAGAAATATAATAATTTAATTATTTTTTCAATTCATCTTCCTCATTTATATATGTTCTTATATTTTTAGATTACTAAGAAAATTAAAAATAACAAACAGCACAAAAGAAAGTTAACAAACTAATAAATCTCCACTTAACTACAATCTAATTCATGTAATATCTCCTCATTAAACTTTTACTTCTAATGAGACATCTTAATTTTTTGGCATAACATTAGTTAAAAAGCATCAATCTGAATCTAAATATTATTAGCATTTATTTATTTTTTAATTTTGTATTAAATTATATATATATATAGTACCCTAGGGTACTGCCTTACTAAAGGCTACATACAAATAGAATACATATGCAGAGTAATTAAATTAATAATAAATTTCTCATGAAAATGGTAGAAATAAATGCACTCATCCTTTTTGATTTATTAATATCTATTTATTTATTTCAGTATTTTACTTTTCATGAATGATCATTTTAAAAAATCTATGCATTTATAAAAAACTTTTTTTAAATGCATAAAGTAAATAAAAACTAACAAACAATGAAAGATAAATTTTCAATAAAAATAATCTAATTAATGAGAAAATAACTTTTTAACTTTAATATTCTATTACTCTTTTTATTTTCTTTGTTAACCAGTATCATAAATAAAAACGTAATAAATAGTCTGATTGCTTACAGAATTAATCTTTGTTGGATAATGAATGAAGAAAGGAAAAATAAAGAATTTATATTTTATTTAAATTATTGATATTATATCTATTTAATTTCAAAAGATAAATACATATGTATTCAGCAAGTTTTTCTAATTAATCATTTCATCCTATTGTCAATTATTTCAAATTAATTATTTTATCTGAAAAAAATATTTCAGAAATAATATTTTAGTTACGACTTTTTCAAAAAAATGTAGGTTATGATTAAACATCATTTTTCTTATTAAATCTATTAACTTTACAAAAATAAATAATGAAAATTCTATGAAATTATTAACATGTTGGTTGCAATTCATTTCTTCCTTTCTTTCTATTTCGACTAAACAATATTTATATAAATAAGTATTTCTAGGAAATTTTGCTTAGTAATTGAGAAGATTTTCTTTAAAAAAATATAATTTTTATGAAGAAGATGCAAAGTATTTAGGAGTTTTATTTATTTGTATTATAATGGCTGTACAAAGGATATATTTTTACTGATTAAATTAATTAATTATTTTTATTATTAACATTTACTCGATCAAAATTTAGTATATAAAGATTATGTGTAATTAATTTTTTATTTTTTAATGTTTGTAAGTTTTGTATGAAAAAAATTCTAAATCAATTTTAATTTATTAATTCTGAAAGGTGAAAGAAAGAAAGAATATTTTATTTAATCAATAAAGTTTTATGCACAATAGGATAATTAATTTCTTCTATCAAGAGACAAAAGTGAATATATTATTATTCTTGAAAGTGGTAGAAGTGTTTTTACTGTTTTATTTCATTCTTATTGATTATCTTTTTTTGTATATTGATGTCTTTTATTTTATATTTAAGGTATTGCAGGTCTTTTTTAAATTATTTAATACATAGGAATAGTTATTGTGAGGGAAATAAATCTTGTATTCTTTCATTTTATCGAATTCATTAACAAAAACATCCAAAATTTCTGATGAATCTTCTTAGGCTATTACATTTTGAATTTTTATTCTTTTATCAAAATTTAGGGTATTTTATTCTTGGAGAAGCGCCCCAGGTTTGGGGACTTTTGGTGAATTAACTTTAATATTAGCTTAAAGATTTTTAAGTTATCTAAAAGAAGATTATTGTGGTATTCTTCCTTCTTGAGTTGATTAAGAGTAAGTTTGTTCAGAATTCTTTTATTTATTTATCACTTCCTCTTCTAATTATAATTAACTTAATTTTATTCTTTTTTATTCTAAATCAATACTGTTCTTTTTTAATGGGCTCTAATCAAAAACCTATTCACTTTTAAGATATAATTATTTTGTGAAAAGATAAATATTAATTTACATTTCTGGTAAAGTAGCCACTTCTTTGTTTGATTATTTATGATTTTCTAGATAAGATAAATAACGTTAAGAAATTCTAATTTTATCTTAAATAAAATATGTTAATAGTCTTTGTTAAAATTTTAAAATATGATTTACTGTTAAAATTTTCTAATTAACTTTCTTCTTATTTTATAGGTAGCTTGTTTTTTTATGTGGCTAACTATTAGGAGGTAACTTACGCATTAGCAATAATAGATTGATCTACTGAAGTAAGACTTGGCTGATTGTATTTATCATTAAATAAGTTATCTTCTTCTATATCTACACCACTAAGTTTTATTTAATCTTCTTAGATTACATTTTTAATTATAGGGACTCTTTGATAAAAATAATAATCATCACATTCATAAAGAGACTCAATATCTCCTTACTAAAATATCTATTCTATATCCTCCTTCTATTCTTAAAGAATTTTAAAGATTCTGAACTCTTTCAAAGATGTTTTATTTTCTTTAAGATACTTCAAAGTAGTTTTCTATTTATATATTTAATTTTAATTAAGCAATACATAATATATTTATTATTAATTACATGAGTTATACTCCTCGTAAATGAGTGATCTCTAGCTTGAATGTAAGGAAAAATATATCTTTTAATGATGACATCTTTTTGAGGTACTATACATAAGCAAGAACATTTATATGTTTCATGTGAAAATTGATTACAACAATTGCATTTCTAAGATTAATAGATGTCATTTTTAATATCTTACAAAAAAAGATCTTTTAATTTGTAAAATTTTTCCTTTTTATATTATAAAAATGAATGAATGAGTGGAATTATTTTCTTGATTTTTAACAAAAAATTTACATAATCTTCCTTAAATGTTTAAAGTAACTCTTTGAATTGATTGTATTCACAGTAGACTAATGTACAAATATTTACACTTTTATAAGTGTTTTCTGATTATTTTTGTAATACGAATTATCTAAAATTGAGTAAGCTTCCCGCCTGTTTTGATTAATTAATTAATTAAGATTTGAGAATAGAAGCTTAAAACTAATTAGTACCTTAAATTATTAAATTGTATAATCATTTTGGTCTCTCTCAAATACTTGATTTACTAATCCTTGATAAATAAAAAGAATTTTATCATTGTATTCTCCCTTTTTAATAACTGTTTCGTTTGGATAGAGCCTTATTTTTATTTTAAAAATGCTATTTAAAATTGATCTAAATATCTTATTAAATTTACTAAACATCTTTCATGATGAGAGCCAATTTATTCAAAAATTATTAAGAAAATACTTTTGAAAATATCTTGTTTGATTTTATAATTTTTCCATAAAATTAAATTTTGACTTCGTTTTGGAGAGGCTCATTCAGCTTTTACAATGCATACTCTCCATTTTAGTATTTTTCATGCTTGTGTATATATTCTAGTTATTTAATTACTTTAAGCATCAATTATTTGCTTATTTGTCTTTTCTAAAGATAATTTAAAACATCCTATTACTATATCCTAAATAATTTATTAAAATTAATAAAAGTAAGCTTTTGAAAGAATGTTCTGATTTACAAGAAAGATTCTTATTTCTAAAAATTAGAACGAATGATTTCTCCTATTGCATTGATTGAATAAGCGAATAACCCACATCCTACAAATGTTATACACATCACATAAATCTTTTCGTATGGACTGATTGGAGTTATATCACCATAACCTATTGTAATCATTGTAATTACTGAAAAATATAAACTATCTAAATATTTCAGTGACCATCCTTATTCTTGCAAATTATTTTTATAAATCCAACTCTATTCGCCTGAACTTGCAGTACCAACATAAAAAAACCCACAAGCTATAAAATGTGCAACCAAAAGAAGTAATCCAATTAACTTGATCAGCTCATACTCTGTCTTGAACATTTACTATCTATAATTATATTTTTATAAATTGTTTAATCAGAAAATTAGCTTGTGTAAGTAAATCAGAAAATTAGCTTGTGTAAGTAAATCATCATAAGAAAGATTAATAATCTGATTTAAGAGACAAATTTTTCATATTAAATTTTTTCATATTATTAAAAAAATTAATCAATAAAAAATTTAGATTTAGTTATGATGATGTGGATAAAAAGTAATTTTGAGATCTATGTAAGTTAATTAAATTAGTTGATTTTTTTACCTCATAATAAGAGCTGTTTTAATTTTTTTTTCAATAGAAGGTAATTAGTAGAGTCTAAGTATAATTAGAGGCAATACAGTTGAGTCATTAATATGACTTGATATAATTAATATAATAGTAGTTGTGAAATCTAAAATAAAGCTTGCTTTTAAATATCTTTTGGCTATTTCTTTTCTATCAGTAGCTAGATTTCCTTAATAATATACTGAAGTATTAAATCTTACTAAAATAGACAAAGCGAAAATAAATGATGAAAATTAAAACAATCCATCATCAAATTCTTAGTAGTTAATCATAAAAATCTTTTTCATAGGAATCCAAATTGATTAAATGAGGATAGTTATGAACTAAATAAATTCCCATATTATGATTCCAAAGCTGTCTTATTAAAATACTTGGATTTTGCTCAACAAATATTCTACTTTAAGAACGATATATGATTTATCTTGCTTATTATCAATGTGAGATGCATAGTCATCAATCAAATGAGAAAATCCATTTTAAATGTGACCTATACTTCTTACTAATACCTATTTTATATATGAAAATTTTGAATGAATGAATGAATAGGTAAGTAGATAATTCATTTCACACTAATTATGTGATTGTGTAAATTTTGTTACATTAAATTTAATTTTTTTTAGAAACTTTAGGACAAAATATAATCTTTTTAAGAAGTTAGATTTGTAGGTTACAGGGCTAGAATCTTAAATTTCAGTTTCGAATTTACTCTCTTTGATATTTTTTTAGAATTAAACAATTATGTTGTGAATGTTCATGCTTTTACTTGTGTGGGAAGATAATGTATTCTCATAAATATCATTGTTATTTTAGCGATTATTAAATTTTAGAGGGTTTATTTGATTTCGATGTAAAAATTATGATAAATTTTCATAAGATGATGTCCTATTTTTATTGTACTGCTAAGCATTTGATATTATCTCATTATTTTCTTCTAAAAAATTCGTATTGTTGAATTCAAGGGTTTTTTCATAATTAGAAAGAGTATTTTTTAATTTAGTTCTTTCATTTCCAACAGTATTATGCATAGATTTGCTGCTCTGATTTAGAAACTCAGCATTTTGAGAAAATTGAATCTAGTCATATAATGAATCATTTTCTTTGAAATATTCTATTGTTTTCATATTAAAAACTTAATTTTCTTTAATTTCTTAAGGCTTTTAATTTTACTCAAAAGTAATCATTCTTGAAAATTATTCATTTTATTACTACTAACTCTCTAGATCTTAAAAGTCATCTTCTTTTCTCAAGTTAATTCCAGTGAATCCTATACAACTATTTAAATTATCAATAAAAGCCTTTCTCTCAATACCTCCCTTCCACAAATCAGCAACATTATCATCTTCCAATTAATTCAGCGGTATTTAAACCAGCTGGTTATTTTCAAATTTAATAGATGTATTCATTGTTTCTGAATTCATTTTTTTTAGATCTGCCATCATAATTAAATTATTAATTAATTAGACTTTTTTCTTGTTTTTATTAATTACAAATTTAATATGTTTGGTGAATCACCAAAATTATAATATTTTTTGTAAGAAAAAGGCACTCTCTTCTACAAAAACATAATTTTCTTTTACCAAGGGCATATTTTCTTTCCTTTTAGAAAAATATTAAAAGTTTGGCATTATTTTTCAAATTTTTTGTAATTTACTATCAATCGATCTTAATTTTTTATCTTCAATAATGTAAATTGTCATCATAATTTATTACTAACTCAAATCTTTTTTTGAGACCAGATTCAAATTATATGAAAATTAACACTATTTTTTATTTTATTTAAACCAATCTTCACTTTAAGTTGCAGTTAGTACTGATTGATTGCCCTTATTAAATTCTTATTAAATGCTTCAAAAAAAAATACAAAAGTTGTATTTAAAATATCTTAGTAATCAACAAAAATAATATCTTTAAATCATGTATATTTTAATGCAAAAATTTATTGAACTTCATGCTTAATGTACCAGGCTCAATTCCCAGCTGATGCCTTTTGGTATTTTGTTTTAAATTTTATATTTTTGACAAAATTTGTTCTTTTCATACTCTAAGTTATTTATCGTAAGCACCGATGGTTTAGTGGTAGAATAGAGCGTTGCCATCGCTTTGACCCGGGTTCGATTCCCGGTCGGTGCATTTTTTATTATATTTTTAAACAAGATTTAAATAAAAAAAACATATTTTGAAAATAAAAATTTAGACATAAAAGAAGTAACAAGAAACTAACATTCAAATAATTAATATAAAATAATTTTATTCATTTTTAAAGTTATATCAATTAAATATAGAATTTTCTTTTTATTCTTCGAATGAGATTATTTCTTATTCTTTTTGTTATAGTTCATCAGCTGCATGTTGTGCAATAGCACCACCATTTAGATAAGATTCATTTTCTTGTATTTCTTCTTCAGATTAGTAATCATTTAATCCTGTTTGAGAAAAGAAAGCTTACTAATCCTATTCATTTTAATTTCCTGAAGATAAATCGCCATCTACAGCATTATTGCTTTCTAAATTCTAGGTTTAGCTCTCAGGAGCTTCTTGACTTAAAATTTAATCATTATCTCCTTAAGGTGACTAATCACTCTATGAACCCTAAGAATCATCTGCTTATGCATCAATAATTTGATTGATAGCATTGGTTACAATGGAGCTTCCAGTAAGAGCAGTTTCCTGCTCTTCTTCTGTTTTTTAGACAATATTACTTTCAACCTCTTATCCATTCTAATTTTGTTAAATTCCACTTGCCTAAACTTCTTATTAACTTAAAGTAGAGTCTCCTGAAAAAGCTTCACTTTAATCTTAATTACTACCAGAGCCAACACTTTCAGAAGAAAAATCAGTTTCACCATGAATTGTATCATTAATAGCATCTAAGGCAAGATTTGATCCAGATAAAAGAGTATCAGCTTCTTCTTCATCCTTATTTTTATCTTATTCCAAATCTGTTGTTACTGCTAAACCATTCTGTTCATGTTAAATATTTGCCTCATCAATATCAGTTTTTGATAAACTTGTATCACCTCCAAAAACATTATTTATTTTAGTCTAATCTTCTTCTGAAATATTTGTACCAGATGAAAGAGTATCTGGTTCTTCTTCATTCACATTTTAATTTGATTCCAAACTAGTTTAATCATCTTATTCTACATCAGTTTAAATATCTTCTTCGTTTTAAGCGTAATTGTCATCACTTGGAGGATTTTCTTCATTTTCAGAAGTATTTTATAAATTTGTTTAATCTTCTGTCAATTAAGGTTTTTCGTTTCCAGGAGGAATAAATACAGGTGATGTAAGATCTTATTAATAAGCAGATTATTCAGTTTTCTCATCTTAAGGTGGTTCAGGAAAAGGATCTTCTGCTAATTCTTCAGCATAGTCATCATAAGCATCTTATATTAGAATTTAGATTTATCTATTTTTTAAATTCAATCCAGGAGTTAAATGCTATTGCAAATTAGTTTATTTTCTGAGCATAGGAACTGCTCTACAAATGCTTAAAGCAAGCAGCAAAACTAAAAAAAGCTTTGCTTGGTATTTCATATTATTAAAGATAAAAGTATGTATCTACGCACGCCTTATACTAAGTAATCTAACAAAATAGTTAAATCTTTAAAATTAAAAACTGATAAAAATTTTAATCAATTGAAATCTATTAAAAACGGTACTAAACAATCAATATAAATTTGTTACTGAATATTAAATAAATGTAGTTATAAAATGCTTTATAATTCTTCAGAAATATTTATTTCTTCATAAAGAATTTATCTAAAATATTTTAAAAAAGCTTCAAATATTTGGATTTCTTTTAAAAATAAGATTTTAATGAAAATAGAAATTTATTTTTCAATTAAAATAATTATTTATTGAATACATTTCTTTAAAAAAATTTTAGCTATAATAAATGTTAAATACTGGATGTTTAATTTTAGAGGGCTTTTAAGGGGCTTAATGCGAAAAGGGTTTATTTTATAGATGTGAATAATAATGGTTTATTAGTAGATAAATATAAATAAATACACGCTTAAAAAAATGCATTAAAAATCATTAAACATAAATTAAAATATGATTTTTCTTAACCCTATGACTTATTTCTAACCTTTAACAATAATTTTATTAGTTGGTATTTTATTATTTTGTGATAATTCTTCTAATAAATAGTATATTTTGCCAAACAATTTTTAAAAATGGATTTAAAAAGTTATAAAATGTTAATAATCAATCATATCTATTTCTTTGCTTTCTTTCATTTTTTTAAGTTTTGTAAATTTTTTTGAAAAAACAATGATTTTTGGAAAATAAAAATGAGCTTAAAAAGTGGAATGTTTTGTCTTTCAAAATTTTTTGGTTTAGAAAAATGGATCCAATCAGATTTAAAATAATTGTTTGCTAATTTCGTTTAAAAAATTACTTTTTGAAAATAGATAGTAACATGAATTAATTTAATGATTTAGTTTGAATTGCAAAGTGTTTTGGTAAAGATAGTTAATTGAATTTTATTTAAATAAATGATTGCTTGTTTTCTCATGCTTGTTAACTTTTTATGATAATTAATCGAATTTTATTTAAATAATTTTTTATTTGTTCTATTTCTCATGCTTGATAGTTTTTTATTGTTAAATGTCAAGTCAGTTTTTTCTTTTAAATTTGATTTTTGTTGCATTTTAATAAATTAATAAATTTGATGATTTTTTTTTTTCAAAAGATTAAAAGAAAGAATAATTTGGAAGGTTAAGTGAATAATTTAATTGAATTTATTGAACATACAATTAATATTTAATTTGAAGGCAATATTTATATTATTTAATTGAAAAATAATATTTACACTTAAGATATTTTATACATTAACTTGGAAAATATTTATCAAACTTGTTTAGCTCTAATTTAGTTATTTAATTAAATAATAAGAGGGTCATTTTCTTGATATCCTGCTGTTCTTAAGTAATAATCTCTCTCATAAATTAACCTTTCTAGCTCTCCCATATTGTCTTAGTTCCAATCATATTCTTCATAGTTGACATTTTAATCAATTACATTAGAATAAGTGGGTTCTACTAGCATAGCTTTTGGGATTTCTTATTAGTTTCTTCTATATGCTGCAGTATTATTCGTATTAGGCTCATAATTCTCTTTTTATTATTTTAGGAGTTACATTTCATTACGAAGTTGTTCAATTTCTCCATTATTTTTAAAATTGCTTTCTTCTTTCAACATTTCATATTATTTCTTTTACTTTAGCAGCTCAGCTCTTAACTTTTCATAATAAACTTTATGTTATTCTTTTATTTCATTTGACTTTTAAAGTTCCTTTTTGAGCTCCTTTATTTCAAGCATTTTATCTTTAAGCTCATTTTTAACTAAACTAATTGGTGAATTCTCTTATTCTTTTTTATATTTCTCATACTCTTTTCTCATGTTAGTATATTCTTCTCTAATTTACTCAAGCTTTTATTAATGATAATATTAAATTAATATTTTGTTAATTCTAGAAAACAAAACAACGAACTCAATAAAATTAATGATAAAAAATAAGAATTTAAATAGTATCTACCTCTAACTTTATTGCTGTTTTATCTTTTTCAGAATTTCCTTGCTAGTCTTTAAGCTTTCTTTTAAGAGTAGTAATTTCTTCATCTTTAAGAGATATTTAGCGAGTTGTTTCAGTAATTCTTGTTTTCAGTTCTTCTTCAAGTAAAATAATTTTTTATTCTCTCTTTTACAATTCCATAGCTTTTTCTTTACTTTTTTTATTAAGCAAATTCATACTTGCTTCTATCTTTTTAAAGACTCTTTCTTTTTCTATTTCTTTAGCTCTCCATTCCTCACCCAACTTTTAAAGAAAATCCATTTCCTTTTATTTCAATGTAATTTTAAATTTTGCTTCTTCTGCTTTCTTCCATGTTTCCAATTCCCATATAATTTTATATTCTAAATCTCCAAATAAATCATTCTTTTCAGGAAGAACAACTGCTGGATAATTAGCTTCTTAATCTCCTTAAAAATTTGTATTGTTATTATTATTTCCTTCTAACAAATCTTATATTTCATCGTTAGTCTTTATACCTAACTATTTCTCTTTCCTTATTATTTACTCTTTAGGGCCTAAATCTTCCAAGTAAAAGATTACCCTTAACTCAGCTACTTTTTTTACTGGATCTCTATTCTCATCAACTTCATCTACAGGTAAATATGCATCAGATACTTTAGCATAACTTTAACTTGTCTTTCTTACTTAACCTTTCATCAAATTCTTTTTAATTTAAATAACAAAAATATTAATAAAAGGTGTTCAAAGCCAAACAATCATAAAGCACTAAATATGGCATTTAAAAAGCCATCTTGTCTTTCAACATTAAATAATTTGCTCAAAACTTAAATTTAAGAAAATAAAACAAAATTATCTACTGAAAAATTATATTTGCAAACTCCTATTAAAATATCTTTTTTAAGTCTATCTTAGTGCCATAATTCAATCTCAAACTCTCCTTGTAATCTATCACTCAAATTAGCCTATGAACAATCGAATGTATAACTTCTAAAGCTATTAAGAAACTTTTCCTCTACTCTAGGTTTAGTGATGGAAATTGGTGGAGCTGATTTAAACTACTTAATATTTAAACTCACTAGAGATTAATATCTAGCATAAATATTCCCTCTAAAATCATGTTCTTTGAGAGAATGGATATCAATAGATAATCTCAAACGATGTTCAGGATTTTAAGAATTCAAATTTGCCTCTGCTTGCTTATTAAAATCTTTTATCTCTTATTTTTCATCTTCATCTAACTCAAAATCTTAAGAATAATTACTCATATTTATTATACAACTTTAAACAATCAATACTTTTTATATTCAATTTGTATCTTTTTAATTTAAATTCAATTCAATTCACTCACTCATCCTTTTTTCTTTTAATCCAGTCAATCAAATTGTTATTTTTTTACAAATAAATTTCAAAAATTATTTAAAGATGTTAGCTTTATTCCATTCATTCATTCATTCAATCTATCTATCTATAGCTTTTAGAATTCTATGATTAAAATTCAAAATCTTTCAAAAAAAAACTTGCCATAAACAACAAATGGTTTGTAAATAAATTAGTTATTTTTAAATATAATTTTATTGAAATTTATTAACTTTTAAAAAATCAAAATAAAAAAAATGAAAAATCTCATAAATCTTTGATAAATTATTCAAAAATTTAAAATAAAAATTTGCTTACTTGGTAGTTTCTAATTATGATAACTGATGTTTCCCACTCTAATAATATTGTTATAAATTGTTTTATCAGAGAAAAGATCAACTATTTATTAATCAAAATATATTTTTTCTCTTTTTGCGTTTTTAAAAATTAATAAAATATTATGTTTTAAATATTTTTAACTAGATATTAAGTACAGAACCAGAAGAAATTGAAATTGAGAATACTTTAATATTATTATTTCGAGTTTATCATATTAATAATACAAAACAAATAAACTTTTAAAATTATTATAAGAATTTATTTTGACTAACTTTGAGTATTAGCTCAATTTATTCTTTTAAATATTCATTTTAATACAGATTTTTATTTTATCTTTTTAAAACAAAAATGTGTATTCCAAAATGATAAAGGATCAGGTGAAGTACTTATTAGATAAAATACAGTTTTTAAGTTCAAAAACTCTATTTATTTGTTTAATATAAAATTATTTTAATTAGTTTTGAGTGATTAGCTAGCTCAATTGATTTTATGCTCATTTTAAAATATTAATTTCTAATACAAATTTTTATTTTATCTTATAAAACAAATTTTTAAATTCCAAACAACAACTAACAGGAAAAGGAATCAGGAGAAAGTATTTATTTATCTGATAAAACAAATACTTTTTTTTAAGTTTGAAAAAATTTATTTAATTATAGATTTAATAATATTTCAAAAAATTGGTCAGAATGAATATGTTATTTTGAAAAGAAATTTTGGTGATAAAGATTTAATTGATATTTTAAAAACGTAATTATAAGTAAAAGTAAAAATTAAAGAAAGTAAGCAAGCAAGTAAGATATGCATTTTGTAAATATAGAATTGCCAGAATTTACTTAAGTTTTAGCAAGAAATAGCATTACATAATCAAATTTTCTGTAAGAGAATGAGTATTTGGAATAGCCTAGAAAAATGATAAGTAATAAAGATTATATTGTTTGGGTGAATGAAGAGTGCTTGGATCTTAGCATTTTTAAGTCAAAGCTTGATACAACTAATTTAATGAGAAATATGAGATAAATTTATAGATCAGAGTTAAGATATTTAGCTATTAACTAAGATGGTAATTCATAAGATGTTTAATTTCATGAAAAGTATAAAACCTTTAATATTGGATGTACTCTATAAAATACTAAAATAGATTAATTTGACATATCACAGAATTATTTTGTAGCACTTACTACTGATGGAAATTTGATTGTAATAAATATGTAGTAGAGATAGCAAATACATAATAATAATTAATAATAATAGAGTAGTAAGTCAAGAATGTAAAGTTTAAATCAACTTTCACCATAAAGAAGATAAAACTAAATTATTTAAAGCGATCCATTTTGTAAAATAAATCTTAAAAGTAATCATTTTGTGAGAATAATTATGGCTGAAAACTAAAGTGATTTTTTTTATGCTCTTGATGATTAAAATAACTTTCACTAAATATCTTTTGCAAATGCCAAAATAACAATTACAATAAAAATTGAAAACTATGATTCTTATATTGGAAATCATGATGGAGAAAGAATAAGATTAATTGAAATAAATGGCTATGGTTATTTGCTTTACTCTTTATAAAATTATATATTTTTTTTACAAACTAATGCTAATAGTAATGTAGCTTTGATAAAGAAATCACATTATATGAAGGATATTTCATTTAACTTGATCATTTCTTCTTTCTAAAACAATTTCTTTGTGATAAATAATCAGTTAAGCTAACGATACTACATATTGTTTCCAGAAAACATTAATGAAGTAGATAATCAATCAATTTTTAGCTAAATAACTAAATACATTTACAGTTTTCAAACATCATCTGATAAAGCAAATACACAAATTACAAATAAACTATAATAATTCATATAATTGTTTAGTACCTAAAAATAGTTATTAAAAGATATAAAAAAAGCATGGTCTCTAAAAACATGTAGATTACATTATTAGTTGGATAAAGATTACTATTATTAGCTTTTTAATAACTTTATTACATATTAATTATAAAAATATCTTGCACAACATGAAATAACCATTTTAGATTTCATATAAATAACCGTTATTGTGCTACTCTAGCTCAAACCTAAATATTTAACAATTTTACTTAACTAAATAGACTCCATAGTAGTTGATTTTAAGATTAAAAATTAAATATGGTAAAAAATTTGGGATTTTATGCCTCTTTATGATTTAGAAAGAGAGTAAATTGATCCAGATTACAAAATTGAATACATCAAAGTATCTAATATATTAGGGACATACAACTAAATTCATTTCTTATTGAAACAAAACTGAATTTAAATTCTCAAAATAATTTCTAAATAAATATATAAATTATTTATTTATTTAATATGTGTTTTTCTCTGTATTGTAATTACAATTTAAATTAGTTAAAATTATTAGAATTAATAGGGGAATACATAAGCTAATTTGTACAATAATAATTGAATTTTTATAGAAACAAACAATAAATTTTAATGAAAAGTCTAAAAATATTTTGAAAATCTATTTTACAAAATGATATGTGTTGGAGCTAATAGTAGCATAAAAAGTCTTTTAAAGTAAAAAATAAAGAATTTACTTAGGAAATAAAATTTTTTTTATCCTTTATTAAATAATTGAATATCATAAAAAGTAAGTAAGTAAATCATAAATATTTAAAAGTTTCTTATACTTTAACCATTTATCAATAAGGTATTTTCATTTAATGAGAAATGAATATCCGTTATACAAATCATCTTTCAATCAATCAGACCTTTTTATCTACCTTATTAATTCTTTCAGAAAGCTGACCTAAATATTTATGAAATATCTGTAACATAATAATTATAAATTGCAATTTGAAATAACCTTATTTATGATAATAATTAAAAATATTAACATAATTATTCAAAATATTTTATTGGTTAATTTTATATGCTCTTAATTGTTTATTTTACTTACTTAATATGCATTCAGAATAGCTTAGAATATTGGAAATGTTTAAAAATACAACATAAATTAAATGATCTTAACAAAATAAAATTTTGTTGATAAAAACATCTAATAAGAGCTGTAACAAAAATTGAACACCTAAGAATAATTATGGTAACATTTAACTTTTTGGATGATTAACTTATAAAAATATTTAATTTTTTAATTTGATGATTTCATAATGCTTTGTTTTACTTACATAATATACATACAGAATAATTAAAAGAAAACAAGAAATGCATTAAAGTACAACATAAATTAAAATCACCAAAAAAAAATACAATTTTAACTATAAAAAAATTAATATGAGCTGTAACAAAAATTTTGAGTTATTAAGAATACTTATGGTGAAATTAAATAAGTTTTTTGAATTTTTTTAATCACAAACTATTTTCTATCTTATTTGATAATTAGGTAAGAACAATTTAAGGCAAAAACAAATTTTTTTAATTAATTTTGAAATCAGACAAATACATCTTTCAAAAACTTAAAAAGGATTATAGAAAAATATTTTTGTATTTTTATTAAAAATTGCTTGAAATATTTATTTTGTATAAATTTAACTAAGATATTTAAATTGAATGGAGTTTGTTTGCTGGTTTCATAAATTTTCTTTGGAGAAACAAATTTATTATAATATTTTATGGTGTATTCTATTAAATAAATGGCTAGAGAATAAATATATATATTTATTTTGTAAAAGTGTTTAGCAATTTATCTATAAGATTTATAACTAATAAATAGTATTTGAATTTGGAGGATTAACAAACAAGATAGTTTTTATCAATTATTTAAAAGGAAATAACCATTTATTTGTCAGTTTTTGTGAAATTTTAATTATATACTTCAACGACAAATATTATATTTAATAATCATCGAGTAATACTTTAAAGAATAAATATATATATTCTTTACAAAGAATTAAAAAGATTAACACAACATTCATTAATAGGAATAAGTATTTAAATATTGTTTTTATAGGTAGGATTTAAGAATTATTTCTAGTATTGAGATGCAAACTAATTTAGAGCTCTATGAAGAGGACTATTTGGAAGAGGAATAATCAAGTTCCAATTTAAAACCCTAAGAAGTAAATGAACAAAAGGTTATGTTAAGATATGGACATACTATTCATTTGTAATTATCTGAAATTAGCGATTGTTCCCTTACAACAGATGGATTTATGAATCCTAAATTATTTATAGAAAAAATAAGTTATGCAAACTAAGATAAAGCTCTCTTTATGATCTATCCTAGTTTTAATACAGGCAATTTAGACAAGCTTTCCTAATTGCCTTAGATGACCTAATAAGATAAAAAAAATTTTGAAAAGAGAGTTATAGATGATTACAAGCAGAATTTGGATATATTTGAAAAAATGAAAGGATTACCCGTCCTCTTTGATGCACCCTTGTAATTGCTCAATATAAACACAAATAAATTTCTTTCTTGCAATTATTATGAAGCAGGTGAATTTTTTTAATATATATTAACTCTTACATACAAAAAGCTGTTTTTAAGATAAAAAAGTAAGCAAGATGATCTCAAATTGAAATTTAAAAACAAATGTTTTATGCATAAAATATTCTAAAATAGTATTTAAAATTTTAAGAGCAAAAATAAATCAATTTAAAGACCTTAAAAAATAAAATATAATTTATTTAATCGTTTTTAAATGAAATAATAGCAAAAACTTACATTATAATAAATTCAACAATTAAAGATTCTAAATTTGATTTATTTTTTAAAAAATATAGAGGAAGAAAGATAAAATTTTAAGTTAGAATTACAAAATTTTTCATCTAAAAACACACTATTCAAGATAGTTCCTTCTTACATTCATTAAGACCAAAAAGATGGGTAAAGATTCGTTTTTGTCAAATAAATAATATTTATAAATTTCAATAAAATATTCTTTAGTGCTGTTTTTTCAAATGATGTTATCTTTTTAGTCTCAGCTGAGAAATATCTTGAAAGAAATCCTTATATTTAGTGCAATATATAGCAATATAAAAAGTATATGCAGTCAGTTATGATGAGTTAGCATTTAAATAAATAGTCCTTCTTTTAAAGATCCCCTTCAATTACTAAAAAAAAATAAGAAAATGAGTTATCGCTTAGCAACAACTAAATAGCATAGAAATTTGATAAAGCTAGTAAAATGATGTTTAAATAAACTGATACAAAAACTATTGATATGAATGTAGAAAGTTTGAATGAAAATAAATATGAAATTGTTAAACCTAAGCCATTGATTACAAGTCCAAAAGTTGATTCAACTGTTTAAAATAATCAAGAAGATCTTAATTTATCTTCTGAATTAAAAAGTGGATATTATGAAAATTAATAAAATGTTCATGAAACAATAAGACCAAGCCAAATTCATAAATTTAAAAAAGAAGTAATTTATTATTCAGACAATCTTTTATTTTTATTAAGCAAAAAAGATATTTTTCTTTTAATTTTCTATTGAAATAGATTTTCAAAAATTAATTATTTATTTAATTATTTACTTACTTATTTTTGGAAATAAAAACCTTGCATAATTAATTTATCAATAAATAGAATAAAGAGGAGAATTCTTTAATTTTTAGTCATAAAATAAATAAATTTTGTTGAAAATTTTAATGAAAAATAATTGTAATAGGTTGATTAAAAGGGAGTTCCTAATTAACCATCAGCAATACCCTCTATAGATAATCCTAATATAATTTAGCTGAATAACCAAAATTTAATTCCTGTAAATCCTTCCCCAGTATTTCCATAGAGTTAATTCTAAGATCAGCCACTTACTTTGAATAAGTTTGAAGAGAATAGAAACTTTCAAACCGAGGTGAATGTTTCACTTGAAAATAAAACCAAATGGGTAATAAAAAGTTACTGTGAAGTGTAAAGAGATGAAGAAATAATTAAGTAATAATTAATTAATTTATATTTATCTAAAATAAAACATTATTCTAAAAATAATAATAAAGGTATGGTGATAAAATTTGGCTTCATCACCTAGAAACAGCTAATAATATTGTAACTTAGAGAAATTTCATTATAAAATAAACAATGCAGAAGCAATTAAATTAAGAAAATGATGAACATAAGCTAGATTAGAATCGTTATAGATAATGTGTTAAATTTGAGACAACTACATTGAAAGATAGTACATTTTCAAAGCATACAGGAAATACAAAGGGTATGTGGATTATAGAAAGAAAGTAAAAGCTCAAAGGTGGACCTGCAGAGTTCAAGCAAATTGTTTTCTTTAAGCATTTTTCCAGTAGAAAATATCTTTAGCTAGGTAAAATTACTATGTTTAAGTTCAAATTATTCATTATTTTTTCAATCAAAGTTAAATTTTCTTGCGGAAAGGATTAATATGCATACTATTTTGATTTGGCTGATGAACCAAATTTGAGTTGTTCTTTTGTATTGATTAAACTACCTTCTTCGGGTACAAAAAATTAGAAGTACATCACAAAGGAATCTTTCTTCTATCTTAAATCAGTTGAATTTAAAGTTTATATAAACATATCCTTTCGAAAGGGAAACACGAATTTAGAAGAATACTTAGGATTCAATTAGGGTGTTGACGTTTCAGAAATACAAATTGATGAAGCTGCGTTCAAATTAGACAAAGCAACAAACTCAGAAATTTTAGAAACATATTTCCTAACTTAATGCTTACCAATTTTAAGCAAAAATTTAGATATTTTTTAGATGCAATAAAAGAAAAGTGCTGCTAATAGACTAGACTAAAAGAACAAAGAAAATTCTATTCTCCTTAGTTAATTAGAATAAACTGTTGAAGATATTAGACTTTTCTGCTTAAATTAAATTATTTTAACTTCAATAGAGAATCAAAGAAATTACTCTAAAGTCAGTTTTTATAGACAAAAAATAGTTCAAGAACAATATATCATTGGTATGTTTGTTTTTTCATAACAATAAATAATCCATAATTTTGCAAATAAATTTATTTAATCTTTTTATTTAGATGAATTAATTGAGATATTGAAGGTTATCGTAAAGGAAGAGTCTGACCTTAAAAATTTAAGATTGATAAAAAATTAAGAAAGCTACAAGAAAGCAAATATCAAATTCAGTGATAAAACAATACAAAATATTGAAAAGATGAAGAGAGTTATTCAAAAAGATAGAAAAAAAGATTTGAATTTATGTTTATAAAAATTGGGAAAAATGTCTTTCGAAGGTAATGAGCATGGAAAAGCTTTCTTTTTTGCTATTGGTAAATTCGAAGAAGATAGAGTTCAAGCAAGAGCTAAGTATCTTCAAGATAAAATTATTGTACTAAAAAAAATATATGGACTTTTGACTATTGTAATTAAGGACAATACAGATAACGTTAATTTGATTTACAGAAAACTTACTTCATTCTAAAATCATGCTGCCTATATCAAAGAGGCTGCAGATTTTGTCATAGCTATCGTTAGTCAGAATGAAACTATTTTGAGTAATTTGTCTGATGATATTAAAATTACCTAGAGCCTTGATAATATGATCATTCGTGAGAATAAAAATCATAAAACATTTGTGACAAATGAATAAAATCCTAAAAAAGCCATTCTCGCTGGAGCGACAGAAGAGGCACCTAAAAAAACATCAGAAAATCTTTTGCTCTTCTTTAAAGAAAATGCTTTAAATTAAACCAAAGAAAATGAAAAGACTAAGCTTTTGCATCTAAAAGACCCTAATATCCTCAACTTTTTTAGAAATGTGATTTATTATTTCTTCATTCATTCATATACATATTTATCATTCGTTAATTCTTTTTAATCATATTTTATAAAAAAAAGATTTGTAAATTCCAAGGCAAAGGTGTTTCTGTAAATTAAGAACAAATTCATAAATTTTGTTTCGAAAATGAAGTACCAACTGAGTTCTATAGGAGTTTGTTTTATAAGTTAGAAGGAGAAGAAAAAAGATTGAAGCTAGATTTGAATGGAAGAATTATCCAAATAGCAAATTAAAAAGACTTGGAAGATGTCTCAACAGAAATTTATGATTATGTCATAGATTAAATTAATTTCTGTGCTGATTTGTGCTTAACAAGAAACTATTTATGGAAAAAAGATTTGAAAGGAGTAATTTATTTATTTATTTATTTATTTATTTATTTATTTATTTATTTATTTTTTTTTTTCTTTCTTTCTTTCTTTCTTTATAAAATCTTTTTATCAATTGTCTCCAAATACCTCAAAGATATCTTAGTTAATATTACAGATTTTAGCTTAAATATTTTATTTGAGCTCATCACATATTAAAAGTGTTGAGTATTTCAATATTTATTTCAGAAAATTATTTTTGACTTATTTGATTCTATTTTGACTAAGATTTTGATTGATAAAATGTGAAATTAATTTTTGATTGATTTAATAAAAATATTAATATTGCTTTTATGATAAATAAAGTTTTTCCCTGTAGAGTTTGTTTTCAAGGTAATTTTTGATAGTAGTGTAGATGAAAAGCTTAGAAGTGCATTTTGTAACTTAGCTAGGTCTTTGTATGTTGACCATGAGCCTTTAAATAAAAAGTAAGTTCCCAACATGTGCCGTATTTTTAGACTTTAAAAGGCAGAAAAGAAATTAAAAAATGATGAAGATGAGGAAGAAGATGTAGATGATCATAATGATAATATTATTTATGTTTACACTATTGATAAGATTATTAGATATATCAATCACTAATATATTAAATTAAGAAAAAGCTATAAAAAATTTTCCGTTGATGACAAGAATTCAAAATTGAAGGGTGAGTTTTTTGTTTGATTGATTGATTAAAATAATTTTAAATAAAAATAAAATTGAAATAGGATATGATGGAGAGCAAGAAAAATCGAATATTCTTATTTTTGATAACGTTTTAACTCTTGATATTATCAAAATGTTGACTACTTTTGTTAAATTTGATATTCTTGTATTGTTAAGAAAATAATACATGTATAGAAGTATAGTTACTACTCTGTTATAATTCTTAGAGTATGATAAAACTCAAAGCAATATCTCATATGTTGTTTAGAAGGTGCGTCAAGAGAGATATAACAGAGCTTTTGATTAGTAAAATAAAAATAAATTAATTTCTAACTTTGCAGGGTTCATAGGTAAATTAATCATTTTTTATATCAACACTCATATGTATGAATATACTTTTATACTAGTGAATGCGTCAAAGGGTATTGCTTAAGCTGGTAAAGAAATAGCAGGTGAAGTAGCTGGTTTAGTTATTAACATGATAGGTGTTTCTTATGCTAAGTCAAGTGAAGAAGCTGATAATGAACTTTTTGAAGCTACTAACAGCTTATATGCTAAAAATCCTATGATAGGAGGTTTAGTTACATTAAAAAGTATGTTTTAAAAAGTCTAAAATGAGAATCAAGACTAGATTGAAGTAGAAATGAAAACAGAAATTTGTGAATTATTTATTTTTTAGCAAAATTCAAGAATGGATTTTCTTATCACAAATTTCCTTTGCTGGTATGATCAAGTTAGTAAGAAATTCTTTATATTTTAATTCTTACATTAAGTAATCATATTTGTTTAATAAAATAAGGTAATAAGTATTCTGAATTCTCAAATAAGAAAGTGGCTGCAGAAATAGAAGATGACATTCCAACCATTATCCCAGAGTTATATAAAGTAGAAATCATTTATTATTTCTTTAATTATTAATTAATTAATTAATTAATTAAATATAAAACAATAGTCTGGTATTGATAGTATTGAAATGAAAGTCTCAAAAAAGGATGATTCTGAAGATAAATTTGGTATTAATATTAAAAACATGGCAAATTTACTTTAGATGAAAGAAAAGAAGACATTCTAAAATTATACATAGATAGAAGAAGTATTAAATCTTGATAGTTTGCTTGAAGGAGATTTAGAAAAAATCATATAAAGAGAGAATAATAAGTAAAGATAAAGAAGTAATTTTTAACCAAACTAAGATGATGACCTTAAAGATTAGGCTACTTCTATCAAATAGGAAGCATTACCTTCTCTTATTTGTAGTTTTTATACCACTAAAAATCATAAAGTAGAAGATAAAATTATTGAAGTCTTAAGAAACTGCTTCAATCAAACAAACATATTATTTGATAACTTATACAACCTGGAAGTCTTATTTGACTAAAGAGATGTTGTTCCTTATATTCTTTTAGATTAAAAGATAGCTAAACTCAGACAATTTGCAGAAGAGTAAATCATAATACATAATTATTTATTTTATATTGAATGAAATAAATTTTTTAATAGGTCTGAAGTGTGGCTCACTGATTTTTTGAGAACCAAACAAGTTCCTGATAGAATGACACAAACATAAACAATTTTATTTGAAATAAATGAACTGTTTTACTATGATGTGAAAATAGAAGATGACAAAGTAATTTGTGGTCCATACAAAGCTTACAATGAAGAAGGATCAAACAAAAGGCAAATTGATAAAGTTAGATAGAAAGTATTCACTTTCTTATAAGGTCATGATCATCTCATTCAATTAGTCAAAGATACTTAAAATTAGATGGCTAAATTATTGAAATCTGATGATTTTGGTAATCCTTAAAAATTCGCCATTTTTAAACTCCTATCCAGTCTCTATAAATGCTTAACTCTGTACTGTGATAATTACGAAGTAATTCATTCATTTCTTTTATTATCTCACACTTACTTACTTACTTACTTACTTACTTACTTACTTACTTACTTACTTCTTTCTCTTGCTTTTTTAAAAGGAAAATTAATACATTCTTTTATCAAATATTTTTATCTCATACTTAATAACTTCTTTCTTTTATTTTTTTAATAGGAAAATTAATACATTCTTTCAAAATACACTGGTTTCTTTTTGGATGAAATCTAATATGATTTTGGATAGTTAGACTTAGTTTGCTCAATTTACAAAAATAACAAGCACCTTTGTGAGAGCTTTTCTGATAACATAGCTAACGTGCTAATTAACAATATTACATACATAGGTAGATAGCCTAGATTTTTGAGACTTTTTAAGATTATTCTCAGCTATAAAGAAAAGAATAATAGATTACCTTAAAATATTATTGAGAATCAAATGAAAGTGATCCATTGGTTTTTACCCAAGGATAATTAAGATAAAAATGTACTTATTTATTATTATTTCTTGATTAATTAAACTTCTATGTAAATAAATTAAACTAGGAAATTCAAAGGTTCTAATAATTATTGTACAGCACAATTGATCCAAGGAATAAACAAAGTATTTAATTTAAGTTTGATGAAATAGAACCAAAATTAAAGGATGTTCCTTATCATTATCATGCTGAACTTTTAGATTTGTTCTTGTAGAGTCTAAAAGGTGATGAAAGCTCTTCAATTAATTCTTCAAAGCTCAAAAAAGTGTTCCCTTAATCTTATCTCCTAGATTTGCTTCTCAAAGAAGATTCATTCTTTGATACAAGTTATTAAAATAATAACAAGATCAAAGATGTTTATATTTATGACTACACAAATATTTATAAAATTAACGATGAGAGAGAAGGATTCAAAATTCTTAAACCTAAAGTAATTTATTTATTTTTTAGCTTAAATTTTTATTTATTTATTTATTTCTTTATTGATTGTGTTTTTTTATTTTGGTTTAATTATGATACATATTAATAAATATAGATTATTGATTTTATACTTGCTTTATACTTCAATGAGGATAAACCATATAATGAAGCTATCAAAGATCACAAGAGATTCAAATTATTGTGTGATATGGAGAGAGAGAGGTTAGAGAGATTAAAAAATAAAAGTATACCTAGTGATTACATTCATTACATCTGCGGAAAGTTCTTAAAGATGGCACTTTTTTATTTCAAAAAAGTAATAAAAATCGAGAATTAGTAAGACTACAAGGATTAAGAGGAATACTAAACTCTTTATAATATATCTACAAATTTAGTTTTACTCAGTGGATTACTTGATAGTTAATTAACTAAATAAGAATTCTAGGATTATTCTGAATTTATCAAGAGTATCAATGAATAATATTATGAATAATATATTGATGATATAAACTAAACTGAAATGAGGCCAGAAAATGTATTTATTCATTTCATTCTGTTCTATTTTCTATTTTGTTCTTTTCATTATTTAATAGAAAAAAAATGAATATGATGAAGAAAGTAAAAGCTTGTGGAAAGCTCAATACAACTGGAAAGTATTCTTAAGTATGTGTAGAAATTCTAAACTAGTTACTGATACTATAAATACAGAAATATCTATTTTAGCAGAGTCCATAATAAAGATACAAGAAATGTTCCCTGATGATGATAGAAAAAAATACAAAATAGATATCAAATATTAAGATATCATCAAAAAGTTGATTCAATATCTTTATACTGGCTTAGTTAACTAGGTAAATCATTATTCACTTATTCAATTATTCATCCATTAGATTTATTAATTAATTGATCCATTTATTTCATTTATTGGTTCATTCCTTTGATTCATTTGTTTGATTGATTGATTCGCTCATTCAATACTTCGTTTTTTAATTCACTAATTGATTTAGTGACTGATTGATTAATTTATTCATTCATTCATTCATAGATTTGATTTATTTATTATATTAGCTCATTTGATTCATTCATTCATTCTTGCATTCACTCACTCACTCACTCATTCATTCATTCATAAATTCAAAATTTTGTTGTTTAATTCATAGTTTAATTGGAAAATCAATTCATTAATTGCATTAAATCGTTTTTTAAATTAACCTGGTTTTAATATTTAAATAGGCCCATATTGATAATATGATTTTCGTTTTTAATTTATTGGAGTAAATGCTAATTGATTGTGAAGATGATAAGCAACTTGAAGATACATAAAATTTATTTGATAAACTTGATGCAACAAAGATGTGTCTACATTTACTATCAGACTCAAAGAAGAATCCTATTTAAAGAAAAGAGTTGTTAGATTCTATTTTATCATTCATGATTAAGCTTTTAGATGGAGGAAATGGATAGGTTAGAACTATTTTAATTAATAATTTAATGAAAATAATGAATTTTTGATTTGTAAATTTAGGTTTAAAAAACAATATTTGATTACTTTATGACTTATCCTGAGAGTGAAGTTATATTCCACCTGTTCCATTCTATTATTTTTGATTATATTTAAGATGTCAAGGACAAGAAAAAGTAAGAATTGATAAAGATATAGAATGATGTGGTTTCTAATTTTGATTAATATTCTGTAGCTACTATACGTTAATCTAGGAAAGGGATAGCTTAAGAAAAGACTTAATCATAAAATGAAGATGGAGCAAATGACTCTAAATAGAATAAGTCAAGCTACAAAAAACCTTTAAAAAATCAAAAACAAAAATCTTAAGGTGATTTTGAGAATGAGAGTATTTTGTAGAATTCACAAGTAGAATTTAAATTTGATGATGACAAAGATCCATACAGAAAAAAGATAAAAATGATTAATTCTCACATTTTAATGAAGGTATTGCGTGTTCTTCAGCTATTTTGTGAAGGACATAATATCGAATTGTAAAACTACATTAGGGACTAAACTAACAGTAGAAACAAGCATGATATGGTTACTGCTATTATTGAAGTAAAACTATTTCCTTTTAATTTTTTTTAAATTTATTTTTTCGTGAAATAAAAATAAATAGCTCTTACATATCTTTTATGATAATATTGATGAAGAAAATTTCTCAAATATGCTTAAATGTTTAGACACTTTGATTGAATTTGTTCAGGGACCTTGCAAATAAAATTAAAATGCAATCATCGACTCCAAATTCTTCTAATTTGCTGAAGAGATTTTAGAAGGATATGACAAAGAGAAACATGAAAAAAAGAAATTTAGAGATTTATAGAGTGGATATGGGTTAAATTAAAGCATGAACTCATTTACTCGTTCTTTTGCTCAAAGATCTAATACAAAAGCAAAGACAATCCTCACTCAGATAGCACAAAAATCTAATTAATAATTAAAGCCTTGGATGCTTGAACAAATCAAATATAAAGTAAAATTTATTCAAAAAAAAATTGTTTTACTCAATTACTTATTAAATTAAGACTATGATTTTAGTTACTTCTCTACTTGAAATGAATAGTGAGCCTTAAGTTATAAAGAGAATTATGAGAAGCTTGCCTTTAGAAGTTTTGAGAAAAAATTTGATCTCAGTGTATAGAAAGTAAATTAATTTTTTCTTTTAAACATTGTTTTAAAAATTATTATGATATTTAAAAAGGCATAAGAAACTTTATTAAGACTCATATATCATTGAGTGTTTTGGTCATGTAAGCATTGATATATCATTAAACTAATTATATTAATTTGTTTATTTGTTTGTTGTTCTATAATAAGCATGAAGAAGAGCCCGAAGAAAATGCTACCGAAAAAGAATTAGAACACTTCAATTATATAATAGAAACAGGCTTTTTTGTGTTCTTCTTATTAAGCTATTACATTGAGTTAGATGAAAAAGAATTAGATGCTGAAATAAGTAATAAACTCAATGAAATTAAAAAAGATTTTGATGATTCTAAATCAATCTTCAGTTTGAGAAAAGGCATGATTACTCAAATCTACAACCTTATTTATGGTATTATAGATAGTATCTTAGATATATTTAAGGGTATTGGAAATGAAATTAAAAATTAGATTGCTGGTAAAAGTGAAGATTAGGAGATCGATTATGAGGTACATTTAATTGATTGACTTTATTACATTTAATTCAATCTTTTCATTAAATAGAAAAAAATGTAAGAAGACAATGAAATGTTTAAGCAAGCTCTTGCTTTCTTTAATAAAAATTCTGGAAGGTAAATCAAATGATAAACATTAGAAATAAATATATTAATTTTATATTTTAACAACCATGTTAGTATTGAAATAGTCAGAGATAGAAATCTAGAAAGAATACGTTTTATCTTGTTACCCTTTTGCCACTACTTACCTAAGCAAACTAAAATATAATTCCATGATGAAATCGACAGAGATTCAATACATACAAAGCTAACAGGTAACTTTTTTCCCCTATTTTTATTTCTTAAAAATTTAATAAAAAAAAATATTATTAGATCTTGTCAAAAAAACTCCTGAAATTATTGAAATTTGCAAACACGAAGAAAGTTTAAGCTTGTTCTTTAACAAAAATAAGGTTTATAGTTTGACTTTGCTAATATATTACATATTCAATTTCAATTTTTTCTCAAAAACTAAACAATAAATAATTACAGAATGAAAATTTAGTATTTTGCTAATGTTATTCCCAAATTAATGTCATTTAAGAATTGAAATAAATAAAAACCTGCTGGGCAGAAGAATTGAACATTTTTTTAATTTAAAGAAAAAATTGATATTCATCTTATTTATCTCTATTAATGTTCAACATCATTGATTTTAATGTGACTTTTAAATTTAATATAAAAAAGTTTATTGGAATATTTGCAAATTCAGTTGACTTATGGAGAGATATTGCCTTCTTATTGACTATTCTTATAAATATTTTTATACTTCTTTCTTATGGTGCTGGCGATTATAAAACTTCTGAGGAGAAAGAGCACAATTTATTATGGTAACCTTCATTAGGTTTAGATCACTCAGTTACAAATGCAAAAACAGAAGAAATATTCAGGACTACAGGTATAATTATGATTGTATGTAGTAGCTTTGTCGTGTTGTTTTTCTTGTGTAAAAAGGCTCCACTCTATTTAAAGAGAGCTTGGGAATCATAAAAAGCTTCTATCATATAGGCATAATAAATGCTACTAATTAAATATACGAAATACTTGATTATAATTCTGACAAGTATCCTCTAAGTTCTTACAAATCCTGAGGTTATTTACTATCTGATGTATGGAACATTAGCTTTTATTGCTACATATGTTCATCCTTTCTTCTTCTCTTTCCATCTTACTGAATGCCTACTTAGATTCCCCACTCTAAGAAATATTTTGAAAAGTGTCTCAGACTCTTATGCTTCTCTAATTCTCACATTTGTGTTAATTATTATGTTATTTTACTTCTAGGCAGTTATTGGTTTCTTTGAATTCTACTAAGACTATAATGATTAATGCGATTAGCTGTAATATATTAAATTTTTTATATAATTTTCACTTAAAAAAATTTCTTTTTAAAATAAAAAAAGGTATCTCTGTTTATTCCACACATTTTTAATGACCTTCCAAAATAATGGTGGTATAGGTGGCTATTTGGAAAGTAATGTTTCCAACTTACAGTAAAGTGGACTTTGTAAATTTTTATTTAGTTTATCCATTCATTATTCGTTAGATAAAAATTCTCAACCATATTTTTAATTAAACTCAAGCTTATGATTACAGTAGATTCGTTTTTGATAATATCTCTTTCTTCTCTGTCATGCTTATTTCTGTGTAAATCTTCTCAGGTATTATTATCGATAAGTTTAGTTATCTAAGAGAAAAAGAACATGAAAAGAATGAGGATATCTTCTAAAAGTGCTTCATATGTGAGCATTCTAGGTAAAAAATAATAAATTGATTATTTCTTGTATGCTTACTTTTATTTAAAAAAATAGAGAATTGTTTGAAAGACAGTCTGACTTTGGTTTTGAGCAACATATTAAATAAGATCATTATTTGTGGAATTATGTATTCTATTTGGCATACTTGGACTACAAAGATAAAACTGACTAATCTGGTATAGAAAGTTACATATAATCGCAGATAAATGAAGGTAGTGATAACTGGTTCCCAATAGAAAAAGCATTAGTCCTCAAAGACAACAAAGATGAGGATCAAGAAGAAATCGAAAGAAAAAAACAATTTAAATTAGAGGTAACAAAGCAAACAAACAAATTTTCTCATTTTTCTTTATTATCATTCTAAATATAAAAAATTATTTTTAAAAATTAATTTAGAGTGACATCTATTATAAATAAATACAAGAAGTTCTTCAGAATTAACAACTACTCTAAGAAATTGTACAGACATAAAATTAATACAGAAAATGATATTCAAAATATAACTTATCTTATAAAAGTAAGTTTCACATAAATAGATTGTTTGAGAGACTTAAAATTAATACAGAAAATGATATTCAAAGATATTACTTATTATCATTATTATTCTAATAATTTATTTTATATTTTATTTTAGCTTTTTTTGATGTACAAATCAACATTTTGCTTTTATCTCATTCAAATTTGTTATTGTAATTTCTTTATTCAGATAATTATTTTCTTACTATCTCTTGATCCTGCTAAAGGCATTTTTAATTTAAGTTACGGATGTTCTTTGTTAATTCTCATAGAAGATCATAATTTTCTATTTTTATTTTAAATACTTTAGTTCATAATATTTTTTATTTTTTGACCATGAAATTTCTTTTCACCAAATCAAATCAAATGATAAATTAATGAAATTTTCTTTCTTTTTAAATTTTTAAAACAATTTTACTTTTTTATTTGATAAAATTTTTCTGAAACGTGCAAAAACATTTTTATAAAATAAATTTAGCGCTAAATATTTAAATTTTAAATTAAAATATGTATGCAGTAAAAATAAGTTTGGTATTTATTTGAATGAATAACATAAGTCAAGAGGTGTTTGTTACATAATTTTTAATTTTGATTATAATTTATGTAGAACTGTATTTGAAAAAGAAAGATCCAAATTAGCATGAAATCCAATATTTGAATTCAGTTGAACATAATATGCAAATTTTGTGAGCGTTTCGTACATTTATTACGCATTAACGAAAGTAAGTAAGTAAACAAATTAAATACTCTATCTTAGCTCAAAGTATCAAGGAACTGGAAAAAACAAGTAATTTCATGTAAAACATTTTGAACTAAAATAGAAAAAAATGAAATTCTAAGAGTGGTTGATTATTCATTGATTATTATTTTATTGATTGATTGATAGATAGTGAATGTTTGTTTGTTTGTTTGTTAATTCTGGAGAATGTGAAATTTTGCATACATTTTTAAATTTAAACATTTTTGTAGTAAATTTATTTTATAAAAAGAAAAATTTATACATAATTTAGTTAAAGAAAAGAGAAAATATACATAAAATGGTATTAATAAAATTGTTATTAGTTAACATAACGTAACACAACTAAAACACGGAGGCTAGCCTTTTAGGAAAGGAGAAATCTGGTGTGGTCTCTCCTTCCCATTAATTAGCATAGCAAAACGAAATTATTATGACGATTCGTGTTCATGTTGACTTGCTTGTTGCAGAATGAATGTAAGAATGCATGTATGCATGTTTTTGATTGTTTGTTTGTTTGTTTATAGTTTGTCTATTCTACCTTGTAGTTAATTATATGGTGTTAGATCATTACTTGATTATCTAATAGAAAGCTGCAATGTATGCATGTATGTAGTATCTCTACCTTAATTAAAAGAATTAAATAAGCTTCATTTGAAGTTAAAGGAATATGGAATAAGAAGGAGTTTTCTTTTAAAATTAGCTTAGGTGTACTAAAATGTATTTTTTGTAGATTATCTAGCTTTAATGTAGATGAGATACGAAGAAAAGGATATGATTATTTTTATTATTATTTATTATATTTATATTAGTAATTTAAATTTGTAATTTCGCATTAATTATATAGCAATGATAGTACAGAGTAATTTATTTTTTAGTTGGATATTCGTAGAGCTTGTAGTAACATCAATATTTATTTGTGTTTATTTATTAACAAGAAGACAATCAGCAATTAATCAATCAATAAATAATATCTCAAACATTTTATCTTGAAGCTATTTGAGTTATTGCTAATATTTTGCTTGGCTAATGGACTGATAAAGACTCATGAAGATTGCTAATTGATTTTAAGTATTTGTATTTGCTCATCTAGAATCTAAACTTGGATTACTCAATAAAATGATTCTATAAAATTAGTAAACTAAACGCCAATTGATTAGATAAGAAGTAAATTAGAGTGCTCTGAAAGTTTGTTAGTAGAATAATAGAAATTGAAATCTAAAGCTAATGCATAATTTATACGAAAAGTAGAAAGAGAGAGAGACAGACAAACAGGTAAACGATATTAAGATCATTGATTCATTCATTCATTCAACAACATGTTAGAATTGTTTTTAATTTTGAATAAAATAAATCTTATCATTCTTCATTGTTTATATCCGTGAGTTTGTTCAATACCTCTTCTGCTAATCATCAAAGCGGTGGCTATAGCTACGAAAGGAAGAGCTTATACAAAGATTCTCTTAGGGTAGGGCATTTAAGAGCGAATTCTATCACGGATAACTTTACCACCTGTGGAATTGAAGAAGAGGTATGAAAGAGATCCAACAGCCAAAGATCCTGCAACAGCAAAGAAGTCTTATTGTGCAAGTCTAATAGCTGACTTATGTTATTCAGCGCTGACTGTTTATTCGCGATTCAAAAAGCGTTATAATTCATTAGAGTTGGGGAATTAGTATTTTCTAATAACTTCTTGTGAGTAGTCTTCCAACTTAAGTCCTGTGTAGGTGATATTCATTTTATATTAATTACTTGATGATTTACTTTTATTCTTTCTTTAATCTTTTTTGCTTTTTCTCTTTGATTTTGTTTGCAAAATTTGTTTTCGTTTTGAATTCTTTATTATTATTTTAGTAAATATTTATTGCTTCTATTTATCGTTCAGAATTTTATTTACCCTCTCTTTTAGATTTAAGCAACGAGGACAGACTCATTTGCCTTAATTCAATAAGAATATCATATATTATCATTATCATTAATTACTATTAGTATCTTCAATAAAATATCTAATCAAATTATTATTATCATTTTCTTATCTCATATTCAATATAGTACTCAATTAACAATGTACATTTCTTTTCGCATACTAACCTAGCGTCTTATGCGACACATATTTTTAAATATAAATTTCATTACAACTATAAGTAAATGACTTCATCAAGAGCGAACCGAACCCCCCACGCTTAAATCTATATAATAATATCTGAGAGATTTTTATTTTATTTTTTGAATAAAATAATATCCTAATTTAATGTTTTAATCCCTTCTCTATTTTCTATCAAATTTTCCTTTTCAATATCTCTCTAAAATATTTATCTAGAAATAAACATTTTTTTCACTTTATTATCATTTTATTCTTTTTAAAAACATTATTTTATCTTCATTAAAGATGACCTTCTATCAAATATTTCTAATCTAATATAATTTACTAATTTCTTAAATTTTCAATTTTAAATAAATTCAGTTTAAATTCCAAATTTTATTTTATCAATTTTTAATGATAAACAAAGTTATTTTTTTAAACAACAATTTCATTTTAATTGAACAAAATTATTTATTTTTTTAATTAATTAAGAAAATCATTTTTTACTCAATAAAGTCTGCTTTTTTATAGAAGAAAATCTAATTTAAAAAATAAAAATATTTTTTTTTTTAATAAACCTAAAAAACAAGACAATTTATAACCTAAAAAACAAGGCAATTTATAATACAGACATGTGTTGACCTATCAGATAAAATTTAGAGAAAGAAAATAAATGAAGATAAATAAACTTGCTATAAAACAATAGATTTATAGGATAAGACTTATTTGAATTTTGAAGATAGATATGCAGAGATATTTTGATATATTGAAAGATAGAAAGACGACTGGAAATTAACAAAAAAAATTTTGATATATTTTGTTAGAAAATTATATTGAAAGGATTGATTAATTAAATAAATAAATTAGATAGAATTTAAGTGTAGAAAACAAGATGAGTTCAGAATCTAGAGGTGTTGAATGGAATATTTTTATTTATAGGATAATTAATGAATACGTTTTCAGCACTTTAATTAGCAAGATAGATCCTCCTAGAAAAATACCTTTTGATAAGGATTTTAATAAGATTTCAAAAAAGCAATTATTTAAAATTATATTATGTGGACTCATATTGATTGCAGCTAATATTGGTGCTTTCAAACATTTCAAGCAAGCAAGCATTTTTGAAAAGATGCAAATTCCCCGTATCTGCACTGATAGTTAAATCGAAAATGCATTTTAAAATATAGAAAGGGCCATTTAGCAACAAAGAGGTATTTTAGCAAGATAGGTTTCACTTTAAGAAAGAGAAATCTAATAAATGAAAGATATACTTAAAAATCGAGGAAGAAGAATGATTTATGACAAATTTGGTGTTACTGATAATAGATATGCATCTTACTTATCTCCCTCTTACACTATGAATTAAATTTTATAAACAGGTATCAGCTATTTGGTTCTTTTACTTGTAAGTATTGCTGGATCAGGTTAATAGTAAAAATCTATCATTAAATGGCAAGTTTTATTAATTATTAATTTCTTTATCATGGAAATACATTTACTCCAATCAGATCCATCTAAGGTAAATATAAATTATTTTTAATAGAATACAAAGAGCATTATAAATAATAATAATTTGTTGCATAAATACAAAATAATTTTTCTTTTAAATAGGCAGATTTTGTAGATTAGCTTTTCCCTTACTTGACAATTTAGCATAGATTAATCATTATTAAGTTCCTTTTAGTTCCAACTCAAATTATTGTTGGATATATCTCTTCTAAATTGACCCCCAATAAAGTAAGAAATATACAATCAAAAATCTTATTTTTGAAAGATGCAATTTATGGTCAACTTGCATAATTAACTAAGTAAGAAGTAAACAATCCAAATCACCCTGATGATTAAAAAATAGGTTTCTAATTGTTCGATCAAGCTGTAATCGAACAATAAAAGATTCTTCAAGAAACTCATGAAATTCTAAGCTAAGAAAGTAAATAATAAGAAGGAAAATGGGACATAGGCTATCTTGTTAAATTTTTATTAATCGGATATATTATTTATCAACAATCTATGCAATGAAAGCAACTGTTTTTTTGTAAATATGCACTTCAAAATAATAAATAAATACAATTTCTGTTACAAAGTATTTATAATATTCAATATACGACCATTTAAAATAAATGATTACTAATCAAAGTCATATTTTTTCATAAAATTACATGCTTATTTAGTTATTAAAATAAATCTTTCTCTTTTCTATTTTTAAAATTTATTTTTCATCTGAAACTTTCTGTGTCTTCCATCAACATAACAAATTAACAAATTAAAAATATTTTGTTGTTGAACCATTTTTAAAAACTTTAAATCCTTTTTATCTCATTAATAAAATTCTTATTTTTCTTTACAAATTTAGTTCTATTTTAAAAATATTATGAATAAAAATCCTTCTATAACCTCGTAAAAATTATTATTTATCATTTTTAATGAATAAAAATGACTACTGAAGTAGTTTTTTGCTAGAATCTTGAAAAATATTTCTCTCATTTTTGTAACATTTAGAAGCTTTTTGTTAGGAATTGGAAAATTTTTCTTTTATAATTAAAGTATTTGTAGTAGAATGTTAATCTTTATTAAAAAATAATTTATTTTTTTAATCTATTTTATAAATTATGATTATCCATAGTAGTTGAATGTTAATCTTTATTAAAAAATAATTTATTTTTTTTAATCTATTTTATAAATTATGATTATCCATACAAAGACTTAGATTTTCAAAATGTTTGAAATAAATTAAAAGATATATATATATAGATAATTAATGGTAAGATGAAAAGATTAATTGATAGAAAATTAAAAACATAATATATAAAATTTAGATTTCTTTTTATAATGCATGAAAAGATAAAATTTAAACATCTTTTTGATAGCTTTTTAATTATGTTTTTACCCTGAATTAATTAAAATCAGGCCTAGATGCAGGTCATTTGTTTTGTAATTGCTAGCATCAAAAGCTCGATAAAATGATTTGGAATTTTAAATTGTTGCTAAACTTAATCTTTAGTAATTATTTCATTTAACTCCAACCAGTAGTAAGGAATATATTTAATGATAAATTAGGTTTACACAAAAGATTTTAAGGAATCAAGTGAAATAATTGATTTATTGGTTGATTAATTAATTTAATGCTTATTTTATATAGAAAGATAGATTGACAAGAAGCAATTTTTAAGATACAGGCAGAAATTTAATATTTTAGTACTTTCTCAGTTAGTTTTTATTGTTGTTGTTGTTATTATTAAAGAATGTTGTTGTTATGACTCATTCTCTTTTAAAAACAAAAATATTTGTTTTTTTTGAAGGAAAAAATAAAAATATTTTGAATAGGGGTTTTATTAGTTAGTTGTTTTAGTATTTTTATAGGTATTAACTTAAAGCTCAGCAAAGATTTAAGCTTTAATTGAAAACAATTTTATTATTATAAGAGTGGTTTTTTTTTGAGTTCATTATTTAGAGTATTTTTTTAATAAAGATTAAAGAAAATTAAAGATTATTTAAAATTAAATCAATTAGTGTAATCAGACTAATCGTTGCTTGCGTGTTCATTCTAAATTTAGCTCGAAAAGGTATCGCTTATAGCTTGGCTCGCTTACGAGGAGCTTGTGAAGTCAAATTAGTTTATCTAGTTATATAGCTTAGTGCTACTATTATCATCTGCTAAATTATAGTATGGAGTTGGAGCAGAGAAGCTATTTAAAATAAAAAAAATAGTTTTTGTCAAGTTATAAAAAAGCATTTGCATGCCGGATAGATAAATTAATATTCAAAATGATCATGTAAATATTTTGTACCTTTTTTCATATAAATTTCTGTAGTTAGAAAATAGAGTTTCATTATCTTTTTCACATTTTTTGGTCTTGGAGCTGATAAAATTTATTTTACTTTTTATTAGCATCTCTTTCTTGTATTTTCCTGGTTCCTCTAGCTGTTGCGCCTTAGAGAAGTCAAGTTTAAATTGTGGAAGAGAGCCTATTTTAGTAAGTAAACCTTCTTTAGTAGTTTTATCTCTTCTCGGTTGTTAAATATTGAATTTACTTTCTTCCATGAATTTAGACTTAAAATTTATTTAAGGTCTATCTATCTATTTTCTACTTACTTACTAACTTATCAAATTAACTTTACTAATGCAAATTTTCTGATATTTTTTTCTTTTTTTTAATTATTTGAGAAAAAGACTATTGTCAGAAAATACTTTAAGAATATTGGATATCAATTAATTCTTATTATTCACCAAATAATTAGCGCTGGATGGAATTATTCTTTTCTTCTCTCCAAACCAATAAATTAATCATATATTACTTTCCTACTATACTCTATATTCTCAGTAGAACCACATCATTTCAACTAATTGTTCTTTTACTTTTATAATTCAATTAGTCTTTCATTTATACCTACCAACCTACCTTCATTAAAAAAATGATAGATAATTTAGCCCAATTAATCTAAATATATTTTCTAAAAAACACATTAACTTTTTAATTTAATTTGATCTTTCTTTGAATTCTCTCTCTATTAATTGAATATTTTTTTAATCTTTTTATTTGCTTTATCGACTTAGACGCTTTAAATTAATTAGTACAGTTAATTTAAATCTAAATTCTAAGCTTACTAATATTCAATTAAATACTATAAAACTCTTAGACCTGTAATTTTTTTTATAGAAAAAAATGATAGATATAATTTAGCCCAATTAATCAAAATATATTTTCTAAAAAACACACTAATTATTAACTTAATTTAATCTTTAATTGATTTCTCCCTCTTCATTGAATATTTTTTTTATTTTTTTATTAGCTTTATCGATTTTTTTATTTGCTTTATCGACTTCAACTATTAAGTACAGTTAATTTAAATCTTCATTTTAAGCTTACTAATATTCCATTAAACACCATATTACTCTTAGACCTCTTATTTTTCTCCTATAAAATCTGCAATTTATAGAATGATTCTAACCTGTTTTTGTTTTATTGAGAACAAAAGTATAATAAAATAAATTAATCTAAAATCTAACAAAATAATTTTAAAATTGCTATGAAATAACAAAGTTAATATAAAAAAATAACAAAATTGATAATTTTAACTTATTTTACAAAAACCTAAAAGATTTAAAAAAATCTTGAAATTATTAGTTTTTCCTATTTTCTAATTGGGGCTTATTATTATTATTATTTAATAAGTGTAAACGGCAGTATTTATTTTTTAATTTAACAGTTTTTTTATCGACCTAAATTATAATAAAATCAAAAGATATCATTCATTATTCCATTTCCACATATTATCATCTATTAGATGTTTAGTTAATTTATTAATAAATGATGGAATATATCTAAAAGGATCTAAATTTAATTCTTTTTAAAGAAAAGATATACTTTGATAAATGGATAAAAGTTAATAATAAATTGTATCTAACATGAAAATATTTTACTTATTTTTTAATTAATTAATTAATTTAACTTGAAAAACACATAAATAATTGGAAAACATTAACCATCTTTCAAATATATTGTTTTATATTATAAAGAGCTAATCTGTTTATTAACTGGATTCAGTCAGTTCTCTCTATTTTTATAAATGAAGTGATTTAAAATAACATTAAAAAGTATTTTGATAAATTACAGATTTATTGAATAGCCAAATATTTTTTATCCCAAAAGTGAAAAGATTTGTGAGTAAACTTGCTTTTTCAAGAAGGCAACAAAGTCATCGAACAACTCCTTATTTGTATTGAAAATATTTTCTCTAGTGTATGGTTTAATGATAGCTGAAACACCATTTAAACGCTATTTAAATAAAATGAAAAATTATTAGCAATCGGAACTGATATGCTTTAAATACTAGAAATAGATTTATTTTCTAGTCAGAAAATTCTATAATAAAAGTTAAGCCTTTACCTTTAAAGAAGATGCTGATTTGTAATGTAGAGATATACGTAAGTCTTTAACAATAACTTTACCAAAATAATAATGGACAATAATTTCTTCTTATGAACTTGATGATGTTTTTGTTGGAGAGTTGTTATAATAGCTAGACCTGGCACTCTAAGAGTGATTAGATTTTTCTGATTTTGAATTTGTTGGAGTAGGAGCTTACTCTTCCTAGAAAAGGAATAAATAAATTGGATCAAAGATATTCTCTGTTAGCTTAACTATTAATGGAGGAATGAAGCACTCAAATCTATTATATGCTCTCCATTCAGTATTTTGATTTATACCCCTTAAGTCAACAAAGTCATGTTCTATTCTAATTTATAAATCGTTTCCTTAATACTAAATCATGTCTTTATAATCTCCATCTTCCATTAAATTTTTTAATGTGACTTATCCAAAAATTAATGAGAAATGACCCTAATAAAAGTTAAATATTTTTCAATATAATCATAAATAGAAAATTATCATAATTTACTGTGTTATTTGAATAATTTATTGTCGAAGACTTCAAACTAGGAAGACGGAAATCTAAGAAAGGTTTTCTATGTGAATCTAAAATTTTGATAATACATGTCTATAAAAAGTAAGAAATGTGACTGTTTTATTATCTGCTGTCTTATTGCTTTTGATGAAGGTGATTCTGTATATGAGCTATCACCTAATTTTTACCATTTCTTTTAAGTTCATTAATCTTTTATTCAAACTAATGAGTCCATAGTTATTATCTAATCAATTTATTAACAAAACAAAATTAATTTGAAAAAACTAAAACAAAAATATAAATAAAATTAACCTTGCTTCTGATTGAAGTAGCAAAGAAAAGAATTCTAAAGTTTTGATAAAGCAATGATAGTCTATGCTTTCAATCTCAGAATATAAATTTTCCACTCTCAAATCTAAACCTTTTGATCTTGGATGCTTTTGATAGGAAGTAAAATAACAATTTGTAAATGTTTATGAATACATGAATTAATTACTCCATTCCATTTGTAAATGTAGTCATCGTCTGTTTATGGTGATTTTTCTAAGCTGACATTACGTCTTGCTCTCATTAATTCTTATGTGTAAGGCTTGGAGAAATCAACAATACTTTATTCCAAATTAAAGCTAGTGTAATTAATAACAGCATGAGTAGCTCTTATTATATGGTAAATATTATGGGTTTTTTCATAATCATAAACCCATCTAACTGTTGATTTTTAATTTTCTTTTCTGACTGAAAAACAATCAAGAGTTCTAAAGAATAACTTGAAATTGTGTTTCATGTCAATCTTTTACTTGTCATATGGAAGTTGATGTGATTAAATAATCATAAAACATTTTTCTCTTGAAGTTAAAATCATTTAATTCTTTTGTTGTTTGTAATACAAATTAAATTAAGGATCTTCTATTTGAAGCACAAATTTTAAACGCGTTTGAATCTTTCCATCAGATCTATCAGCAGTCAGTTGCATTCTTTTATTTATCAAATTTATCTCATTTTTTTTAATTATTTCTTCATTTTTAGATTCAGATGATGCTTGATTCTAAGCATTCTTCGTCTCATTCTTAAGGTATTGAGCATTTTCCTCCACATACTCACTTGGAAACAAGACATTGCTCACAATATTATTCAGCTGAGAAGTAATTAAAAGTTTGCATCCTTTGAATGACAAACAGTTTTTAATTACTTAATTTGGAGTGATTTCTTTATGCATAACGCCATTTTCATCTATTCATTAAGTTAAATGAAAAATTAGACATGTGGATGTGGGAATTCTTTGAATAAAATTCAATTAAGATTAAAAATATCTTAATTTTTGAAATGATAATGCTTATTAATATTGCATGATTTTATTTCAGAAAAATGAAATTTTAATCAAATAAATTGTAGGTCATGTTCTAATTCAAAATGAGCAGGATGCGATGCTTAAATTATTTTTAACAAATTTCTTTGAATGATTAGAAATTTTTATGGATATTACATAATTTTATGTCCTAAAAACAGTAATTTTGATCAAATTATAGTTATTTGTAATATTATACTTGAAAAACACTAATTGCTTAAATTATTTTTAATGATTTTGAAAAATGAAAACTATTTTAAACTTACACCTTTTGAATGTTGAATGATAATAAATTTGTTTTTAAAAAATGTGAGATAAAGGTCATAAAATATTGAATTTCAAAATAGTTTTTTGAGATGAAGAATTGAAATTACCTTATATTTATACTTCGAAACCTAACTATTTATCTTATTCATATACAAGACTATCAGAGCTAAAGAAAATACTAGATACATTGAAGTCAAAATCTTCTTAGTTTTAAGTGTTTGGTACTTCTTGAGGTTTCTATTCATGATTGTTGTAGTGATTATGGTGCTATGATGATCTATTGTGATTTACTTTTATTGGGAAGAGCTTGGGCTGACTTTAAGAGTGCTTTATTTCATTTTTGACAGATGGATCTGAGTTTCTTTATGATTAACTCATTTATTGAGATTATATTACTTGTTTTCCCTCTTGTTTAATATTTTTTTCTGTAGGATCACTATTTTGTTAAGATAATGCAACATTTTTAATTGAATGAGAATCATCTTTTTCTATTTTTAAATATTGCTAATCAGAAAATGCAGTTGTTAATTCTGATTTAGTATCTGATAAATCTCCACTTAATTTGTATGGTTTTTCAGGAGTGTTTTTTGAATTATTGTTTTTTTGGTTCTACTCATCCTACTATTCTTTCATGATTTAAGCTAGATTTTAAGCTAATTCTGTTTTGTGTTAATTTTCCATTGATTTTAGGCTGTTTTTTGAACCATCATCTTCTTGTATTTCTTAACTAGCATAAGACATTTATTGATAAGTTTATATATTTTCTTCAGTTTCTTAACTTTCTTGAATATGTTAAAGACTGACTTCTTTAAGGTAAATTGTTTTCTAACGTAATCTCACATCATCCTTTGAATCTGCATTTTAAATATTTTCAGCTGCTAATGGTTGATTATTAATTTTTATTATTGGTTATTCTATAATAACTTAAGCGCTTGTCTTATTTCTCTCCCTATATTCTGGCTCAGAGTCATCAACCTGATCTGAAGATTTTTATTATTCATTTTCATCTGCATCGTTTGATCTAGAGTAGTCTGTTTTTGGTATTTTAAGCTTATCTTCATCTATTTAGATAATACTTGACATTTATTTGAAGTTAGTATAAAGTTCTTAATGAATTTTGAAAATCATCATATCCTTAGCCATCTAAACATCCTTTAATCCAAAATATTCCTAAAAGACAGAAGGATTGTGCATTGAACTCTTTTGATCTTTTAATTGTTAGTTTAGTAGAGTAAATTTTATTTATTGTAAAAGACAAATGAAGAAAATTGCTTTGCTCTTTTTAATAAAAGCTTGAATTAAGCATTTTTACATGTCTTTTATGTATCAAAATAAATTATCCTTAATATAAAGAAATATTTTTAGTTACCTCTGCTTCTTCTAAATTACTTTGGATCGAGATTTAAGAGGTTGGCTTTTTATCTGAAGACTGAACCATACATATAATCTAATTTTCCATATCCAGATTGAATTTTGAAAGATTAATTGGCAGAATTGATTGAGTTAGGTTTATGGAAAATGTTAAAAGACAATTGTATACAATCAAATACAAATTGCATTCCTTTTTATTTTTTAAAAAAAGATTCATATAAAATATTGAAAAATATAAATTACCGATGATAGGATCTAACTCATCTTATTTTGCTTAAAATTCATCACTCTCCTCAGGATCAGACACTATTTTATGTTTAGGATTTGAAAAAATTACTCTTGTAGAAGACATAAGCCCACGAACTTTTATTTCAGAAATGTGCTTTAAAATATTTTGTTTGACATTCTTGGAATTTAATTGTAAATTAATTGTGTAAATGAAGAGTGAAAAGAAATCTGTATTTTTCTAGTTTTAAAAAATAATTATTTTGTTTTTTTATTTTAAAAAAGAATTAATTATATTTACTCCTAAAGCTTTTTCTTGTTCTTCGAAATCATCATTTGCCTATTCAGTATCTTAGAAGTTTTTGTCTTTATTGGGAGATTTATCTTTTTAGTTTTCGTTTTCATCAAATTGATTTTGCAAATCTTTTTCTTTTAGGTTTTTAAGAAATTCATTTTCATTGGTCTCATAACGTTTAATGCCAATATTATATAAATAAAGCTGATCTCTTCTCAATTGTGGTAAGTTCTTAAACCACTAGATGAAATCTGCTTGATAGTGAATGAAAGGAACTTCGCTATTCTTTACTATTCTTTTGAATTTCTTTTTAAAAATGTATTTAATATTTTTAGCAATAGTCTATAAAGAATTTACATTCAAAGATTTTCTTGGTTTGCTTTTATTTTTTTCTTTTTAATTTATGTTTTAAATAGGTTCAACTCTTGGCAAGTTTAGTTTAGAGAAGATACTCAAATTTTTAGAAACAAACTACTTCAAACTAAATTCATTGTAAGAAGCTACATAATGGTTATCAATAGTTCTATTCCAATTTAATTCACACTCAGCTTAAATCTATTAAATATTTCAAATAATTTCATATAAACAAAATTAAACCTAATATATAATGATATTTACCATTGGGATCTTCAGTGCATGAGTTTCATTTTCAGGTCTAGGCTTTCTTTTTATAGAAACATCTTAGCAGTAAAATTTAATGTTATCCCCTCTAATCATAAAGAATGATTGTTTGATAGTAAACTTTTTTGGTTAAAAAATGAATAATTTTATATCTAGAATTGAAAAATGAAAATTACTTTCAAGTATTCCTTTTAATATGGATAGATGCTTGTCAATAAGTTGAAGTTTAAAATAGAGTCTTTACTCATTAAAATCTTTCCATGATAGCATAAACGAATACTATCCCAATATGAAAGTTAAAATGTAGATTTCTTAGATTTATCATCTAAATAGTTGCTTTTTTGATCAATTTATTTCTTTTCTGTTGATTAATTTTAAAAGCTAGCACTTAATTACTTAGTTCTTGTGTTCTGATTATCACTAGTAGTTTGAATTGTTCCACTCTTATCCCTTGTTAATAACTATTATTATTAAGTTGAATTTCTTGAGCTGGTTTTAGGTTTATTTGATGAAGTAAGTTCTTTAATTCTTTTGAGAATTTCATGTACACCTGAAGCTTGGCAAAGACCAAGATTTAAATCAAAATCACCAAATTCAGTGAGAAGATTGTAAAATACCCTTAAGGAATGCTCCTTATATTAGATTTTAAGCTGAGATAAAATAGCCTATAGATATATTCTACCTTTCTCCATAAATAAGAGTGGGATAGGATAATCTCTAATTGTCATTTTAGCATCAATAAAACCTGCCTCGACTTATTTTGGAAAATTAATTTAATGATAAATTTAAATAAATAAATATAATTTACCATCTAAACTACTAAATTATTCAAAGGTTTCTTTCTTGAAATTAACTTTAGCAAAACTATCAACGTCAGCGATGAAATTTATAATTGATTTAAAATTAGTAGCAAATTTAAGAGGTTTTAGCTAGAGCGTAAGAGACTAGCATGAAAAGCAAAATAGCGGATTGACTTACTTTTTATCTCTTAATTCTAGTAAAATATGTCTTTCATTATAAGGTAAATCTTACTACAAATAATTTCTGATAAAAGCCTAAAAGTTCATCAACTAAGTATTCTGACTCTATTCCTCTAAGCTTATTGAAAGGTTCTTCCATAAAATTATGAATGGCTCTTTAAAAAATTAGTTAAAATCTTCTTAGACTTCCTTCTTTTCTTTCTTTGGGAATTTCACATTTAACTAAATTTAACAAAAACATTTTTAATCAAAAACTAATCACATAAATTAGCAAATAAGCTAATTCATAAAAGAAATTTTTTTATCAATTATTAGGAGGGAGAATCAATAAATTTTGAATGAACTGATAAATTAATATTTAAATTAAAGATAAATTAATATTTAAATTAAAGATAAATTAATATTTAAATTAAAGATAAATTAATATTTAAATTAAAGATAAATTATTAAATAAATGAATAAAATTTATTTGGGCATTTGTTTAAAATTTAAACTAAAGAAGTAAATTAATTTTTAATGAATAACCCAATTTTTAAATTAACTCAATTTTATTTTGAATTAATTTTCTTCAATGGATTTATGAATGAATTGATTAAATGTTTAAATTAATTTATGAAATTGAATTTATGATTAAATTGTTTAATAAATTAATGAACAAAAATGGAATATTCATTTACCTGAAGAGAAAAATCCTTGACTCTGTTTGTACTTTCTTTTAACTCTTAGAAGTAATCAGTTAAGTATTTCATGTCTTGGTGGATTTTTAAAGTTAAAGTATCAAAAATGAGTTCATTTTCTAGTTTATGCTTATAATCTTCATTGTTTTGATGAGTTGATTAAGGAACAACAGACTTAATTGAGTATTCAATGTGCTTAATTTCAAATATATCATATTCTCTGTTGTCTTAAACATAGCAGTCGCATTCATATTTTTCTGTTATAATTGGTTCCTCTATTGTTTATTTTTTTGGTTTGTAATCATTTTTTTTATATTCTTCTTACTCATTATCATCTTAATACATAGAGTCATATAATCTTGAATTTCTTGGTCTTATTTCTTCTTATTCATCACAATTTTAGATTTTATTATTAACTTACTATTCTGCTTTATTTTATTATTTTAGTTTCTCACTGCGTTTGAAAAGATTTTAATCTTGTATTTTAACATTTTTATGATATTTCTCACAATATTATTTTCTCTTAATGTCCGATTAATTTCTCATTCCTATTTTTAATTTAATGCTTTTGAGTATAGTCTTTTAATCAATAGACTTAAAATTGCCCTCTGTGTTTTTTCCTAAGAAATCACATAGCAACTAAACATTTTAGCCATCATTGAACTCATATTAAAATTTGAATTGGTTGAAATCGAGAGACTATTTATATCGATACAAATTATATTTTATTTTTGTAAAGAAAAAAATATATTTTTATTTTACTATTTTTGATGGCTTGCTAAAAGGATCTGGCGGCTAATAAGGATTAACAAATTTTTTCTTTCTGACTTCATCCAAATAGTCAATATCAAAATTATTTTTAATATCAAGAACATCTTTAAATGTTTCTTCCTTGATTTGAACCTACAAAAGCATAAATTTCATATTTTCTTTTTATATTTTTCAAAAAATGAATTTTATCATTCATCCAAATTATAAATTTTTACACAAAATAGTTTCATTGTTTTCTGTGGTGTCCTGCTAGAAAGATTCCATTGTAAATATTTTCTCAGATTGTTCAGATTGAGAAGCAAATTTCTCTAGAAGGAGATTGTTAAATGTGTATTAATGAATACCCTAATAGACAGAATTTTCTTCTTTTTGTACACAAAAATATCTTGGTTTATTGCTTGTTAAAGATATTTTAGAAAGTCCACAGTAGGAATACATTTCCACAAAATCTGTCTTAAATTCTTATTCAAGATATGGAACAGTAACTTTTTCTAAGACATTTTCAGTATTGAGAATAGTTTCTAATAATATCTTGTCATCAACAATCAAGTATTCAGATAATTTTAGGTCTTTGATTTGGTTGTTTAAAATTGTTTAGCTTTTTAAGTTATTACTGCTATTTTATTGACTAGCAATATTTAAATATTAACTATTTTAATTAGTTGCAGGTGTTGATGTATTTGACGATTAATTACTGCTGTTTTACTAATAATTCTATTGACCATATAGAGTATTTACACTGTTTGAGAAGGATAATTTCATATCTTATAAATACTTTTTCTTGCATTCTTCAATATACTTCATTAAACAAGTCTTGTATAATTCAAAATCAAATTCCAAGTAAGGTCTTTGATTAATATTTATGTATGCCTCATACAACTAGAACATGATTGGATGAATATGAACTTATGATTTCAATTACTATGAATAAAAATAAAAGAACATTAATCAAAAATAATTTAAATCTGAAAAAAAGTAGTTACTCCAAAATTATCTAATGTCTTTAAAACTTTAAGTGATTTCAACTCATAATCTCTGCATGTATAATAAGAACCCTTCTAGAAATGACTAAGTTGAATAGATTCTTTAGTGGTAGTAAGAGCATTGATATTCATATCTGAAAAATCAACTTATATAATTTCTTTGACGATAGTGTATTCATGAAGTTAAGTAATGACTTAAACTTGAACCATTTCTAATAACAAATCTACTTCACTGCATTTATTATCTTTAAGAAATCCTTCTTATTCAGATATTTGGTTATCTAATTTAAAGAATTTAGCTTTAACTAAAGGGATATTAACATCTATTAACTCTGGCATAGGACTCCTTGAAGGTTTTTCTTTAACAACCAAATCATTCTTGATAAACTTAAGCAATCTAGCTTGGTATGTCCTAAAATACTTTAATAAAATAAAATGATGTATTTCTTAACTCTATTTAAACAAGTAAATAATTACTTTGATATATTTGTAAGCATTGCAAGTAGCAGGTGAGAATTCACAAGTAACTTGCTTAGTCTAGATAAAAATCTTAGACCCATTTATGCAATCATCAGATGTAAAGCCAAAAGGCATGTGAAAATTAACTTAAGGCTATTCAATAATAATACATTTATCTAATTTTTGAGTAAAATCATTCATCAAGTAACCATGAAACATCTTAGCTTTAATTATTAACTCTAATTTCTCATCCTGTTTTATATAAATTACCATTAAACTAAATTCTTTCTTAAATTTCTAAAAAATTTATCTAAAATATTTTAAGATTGATGTTTTGCTAGAATTTAAATTAACTAAATTATTCTATCTATAAAAGCTACTTACTTTATTAATTAGAGTTGAAAATGAAAAACCTGGAAGATTAAACTTGTATAAGCGATTAGTGGTAAAAAGCTTGAACATATGTGAAATTTATCTCTGTGTTTTTTCTTGCTTGAATTCATGGATTGGCTGCTAATTCTTATTCTCAATAATTGATAATTGCAATTTGTCCACTTATAGTTCTACAACCTATAAAATCACCATCATTATGAAATTGATGACTCCTGATTTAGATCTTTAATATTAGCTTTGCCTAAGCTCTACCTTTTTGCTTGATGATTAATCAACTACTTTGTACTCTTCAATGATTTATCTGATAATTGTTTCTATGTTTTTTAAAATCTTGCTTTTATCTATTTTTGTATTTCTAAATCCATCAATTTAAGAGAGATGATTTTCCTATTTAAAAAAAAGATTTTGTTTCAAAAATATTACTTTACCGTATGAGAAAATGCAAAATTATTTTAAATATTTAATCCTTATTTAATGATTGAAATTAATTCATTTGAAGAAACAAGAATTTACCTTCAAATCCAAGTAAACTTTTAACTAATTAATGATTAAGATGAACTTCTTATTCTAATAAGAAATCTTAATGGATGGTATTTAAATCGCTATCCTTTGGATAATAGGGTCTGACCCATAAGGAAATATTGCCAAAATGTCCTTAAAATAATTGTAATCAGAAAGCTTAAAATCGAAATAGTCAATAGATCTTTTGATGACACTTCTTATAATAAGAGGTGATATTAATAAGATTATTAACAGGATTAAAATGAGAGAATATATAATCATGCTATTATCCTTTTGTTGCTTGTAATAATTTGATCAATTTTATTTCGTGTGATGCCTTTTTTTAAATACTTAAATCCTTAAGAGCTAAGGATAAAAATGCTATAACTATAAATTGCTATTTTGTTGAAATGCCTACTTTTTCTTTTTTTAGTAATAACTTGAGAAAAGTAAAATATATCTATCCAAAATGAATCAATTTTCTTGAAAAAAACACACGCTAAACTTATTAACAAATATTGTTTTTAATTTCGTTTTTATTAAAATTTTAATCTTAACTTTTCTGATAATCTATGAAATACTCATAAAAACAGACATACAATAGATTAACATGAAGTCTGGTATTGAATATAAAAGGTTTAACATTGTAAGAAATGTTTGTTCTTAATAAATTAAAAATATTTATTAACATTTTTTATACTTAAACTTTTTTAATGATCTTAAAAAAACAAAAACATTTATCATTACAATTAAATCTTCTTTCCACGTTTAAGAATTATTAGAACAATTATTTTGTTAATTGTTAATGTTACTTACAAAACCTGAAGTAAATCTTTCTTCAAAATCTAAATTATCATCAAATTTATTCATTTTGTCTGATTTATTAGAATTCTTATGTTTGTTTATTTTGATTATTATTCAAAATTTGTGAAAAAGCAAATACTTTCTTTTTTTATTCAGTATTTTAACATAAATCTTTATTACATTAAAAATAAAGTAATAGTCCATAATTTAAACCAAAAAACCAGCTTATCTCTCTTATAGATTTTAAAAAACTAAAGAGTCAAACACCATCTTTCATCAATCTTTTATAGATAGAAATAGTTTTTAAATTAACTGAAGTTTTAAGATTTTATTAGTAGACTATCAGAAATAGTTGATTTGCTTTTAATACATTAAATAATATTGAATATCAAAATATTTTGGCATATTTTTTGCTTAATAGATAGATGACTTGACTAATAATATACTTCATACTAATTATTTTTGTATCTATCATAGTGATGTTTCCCTCTAATTTTTAAAGGTGATTTTAGTTGAATGCAATTTTTTAAGTTGTTTTGTTTGGTCTAAATATTAGAATATATGCTAGATGAGGAAAATTTGATTTCATGAGACTAAGCCCTAATAATTAGAAGCTAGTAAATTAGTTAGTAAATACGTAAATATAAAGAAGAAATATGTAAAGGTGAAAAAATGACTGAAAAGATAGATAGATAGATAGATTAGTTAATAAATAAATAAATAATTAAAAATATTGAGGAATTAGAAATAAGATAACTAAAAATAAATTTGATTTGATTTAATAAATAAATAAATATCTGATTTCATTCATAATGAGAAAATCAAAATTAATATTCTATATTCGGTCGAGTTGGGGAAGTTTTAGAAAATCAAAGGTGTTTGTTTTAAATTGATTAATTAATTAAAAAATTAATTCTAGAGGAAATTAACAAATAAACAAACAAACAATCAATCAAAAAAAAATTAATAAAGAAAGATAGAAGGAAATATTTTTGAATAGAGAAAATAAATAAAATTATTAGAAAGATTGTGATTAGTTAGGTTGAAAGTAAATAAAGGAAGTAAATATATAATATTACATATTATTGTTATTATAATAAAATATACTAAATAAATATCTGTTAAGAAAGATTTAATTTAAACTTTGACTCTCTTAGTAGTTAGTTAGTTAGTTTATTGTGTTTGGTGTTTTTAATATTACTGTTACTAACTACTAAAATATATCTATCAACGTTTTCCTAAACATTTTTCCATTTTTTAAGAGTGGGCTTTGCGCGCTACTTTAATTGAACTAAATTTACAAGGGTTTTTAAGAATTAGAATAAAGGCACTTTAGTATTTAAAGTAAAGACAGGCTGTTTCAATATTTTTGCTGTTTCTTGCCCATTGAGCAAGATCATACTCAAATATTTAGTAGGCTATCTCCATTAAGGGTAGGTTATTATGGATTGTTTCGTGTTGGATTACTGAGCAAATTTCATTGAAGTATTAAAGACTTTTGGTAGAGGATCTTTTTGCAAGCAGCTGTTTGAAAGAATCTTTTAGGGGTATATCTTTGCAGCGAGCTTAAAAGCGATCTATAAACAAGGGGATAACTTGTTGTATGATATTGTGAGTTTCTTTAGGGTCGTTCTTTTTTTCTTCTGATTTTTCTTCTTAGATGTTACTTTCTGAGTTTTCACATTCTTGATCTTACTTAATACTTTAATTAGAAGAGAGTAAGAAGGATCCATTTTGAATTTAATCAGATTTAATTTCTTGCTTAACTAAAAGATGAAATGGATTAGAAGAATAACTAGATTATTTTTACAAAAATTGTTATTACTCTAGGTTTTAGAGCTTTTAATTTAAAAACATGGAATTATCATTGAGTATTTTATTATTTATTTATAAACCATTATTAATGTTGCTGTTGTTGTTGTTGTTACTGCTGTTTATCAGTCTGCTTAGATAATTTATACCATTGCTTTTATTATTTTTAAGTTTTTACAGTGCTTGAATTTTATTATGTTACAATGTGAAAGAACTGTTTGAGGACATAATTGATGGTGGAAATGTAAAGCCTGAATAATTTATAGTTGGGTAAGCTTTCAAATCTGTTTTAACGCCATCTTTTATAAGCAATTTTGTATTTGTTTATATTAAATTTGTATTAGCACTAGCGGCATTAATACTATTGTTGTTATTATTGTAAAAAAGTGTATCTTATTATTATGAGGGCATGGTGAAAGGTTCAAAAGATATATTAGTTTATTCGTTGGAGTTACATTCATCGTACTCCTTTTTAATTTGACTGTTATTTTATATGATAATATTATGTACTTCTGTTTTTATTTAAATATTCTTTTCTTCTTATTTTTTTTCCTCATCTTGCTTGTCTTAATAGTACTATTTATTTAAAAAATAATTATCATTATCAAGTAAACATTCGGTTAAAGCCAGGGCTAAATAAATGACAAAAAATTACCTAAGTCATCGTTTTTTATTGGTTGATACTCTAGAGTTCTTAATACTGTTGGTAAAATTTCATAAACTGGTTTATGAAGTCCACTTTTTGATAAAAAAATTATTGTTAGAATATTTTTTTGGCTTTTATTTAATGTAGAGTTTAATATAATCTAATTCCTAAATATGTCCACCAACTTTAAAAATAATTCAATCCCATAATACTTCTGACCGAAAGTTTGATTCATTCCAAAATGTCTAGGGTATATAGCTGAGTATGGGTGGATTGTAATTTTTTGATTTCTTACTCTACTATATAAGTAGAATGATTTTTTTTATTGATACTTCTAATAATTAAGGAAGGACTTTCAATCTTTATTTTGAATCATCCTTTCAAAAAGGGTAGCCTAAAAAGAGTTGTAAGGTGGTGGACATGGCATGGCATGAAAAAATGAGAAAAGTTACTCTAATTTGACTCATGCTGAGGCTTGGAATATATCTGACTTTATAGAATATCTAACTGGATTGGCTATTTCTGCTCTTATGGTGCAAATGTCTTCATTATTCTATTAAAGTTCAATGCGAATTTCTTTTTGTTTAAATTTTTGCTTGTAAATTGTTTTTTAAATTAAAGAGATATTAGAAAATTATTCAGATGTTTAGCCACGCTTAATAATAAACATTTCGAAAGTTAAATGTCAAAAGAGCTTCTTCATTCATATTACAAGGAAAAAGAATATAGACATTCATTGATTCTTCTTCATATGAATACAATACATGTAATGGATAAAAATAAATATTGAATATCAATCATCTTATTATTCTTGTTTGTTTAACTTTTTGCTTTTAAATAATTCTAAGTTCTTCCTCTTCTATATTTTACATCAATTGAATTCAAATTTCTTATTATGCAAAAATAAATAACACGGAAAAATTAATTCTAAGAAGCATTCTTATCAAAATAATATAAAAAAAAATATACCCTCATTCAAAGAAATTTCCATATACATTCAAGCTAGCAGGCTCTATCTCTCAATCTATCTAGATAGACAATCAGACCTAAATTAATTAATTCATAATTTTGTGCTCGATCATTAGTTTTTTCATATTTTTTCTTGTTTTCTTGTTCTGCTCGATAAATCCCAAAAATATTTCCATCATCATGAAGGGATTTATTCTTTTACATCCACTCTTACTTCTTCTACATAAATTTTTATTTTCATTTTTTCTATCTATTTCAACACTATTATTTCATACATATAAATACCTCCCACCTCAATTTTAAACATATTTTTGTCACTCAATAATCTATTACATACAATAAAGAAAACGCTAATTCAAACAAACTACATTGAATTTATTTTAATGGGAAAATGTAAATTTTTCTTTTTTAATTATGAAGAAATTTCATTTTTCAGTTCATTAACCTTTTAAATGAATTTAATCTATTAATTAATTAACTAATTTATGATTGATCTTTCTTAATTGTTTATTTGTTAATCAAATTCATGAATTTAAACAAGATAAATGACGAACTGATTGATTGACTTCCTTCATTGATTGCAAATAAAAATTTTTAATTTATTTTTTATTTGATTTTTAAATAAAAAAGTAACATTTTTAAATAATAATTTGAAGAAAAAAAAAAAATATAAATAAAAAGTTATAATTTATTTCCATTTATTTATTAGATACTTTTCATAATTAATATCCTTCTTTTTCAATTATTTAAAATGGGCTAAAAAAATAACACACTAAAACCTTAACCATCTAATGAAAATGTAAAATGTCTTTAAATACAAATTGTTCATATTTTCAAAAAACTTATTTGTAGATTAAAAATGAGTAAATCCAAATTCAAGTCCCTTTTGATTAAACGTAATTATTTCTAGATCCAACAGCTACTTTTAATCTTAAATGTTAATTCTAAAGAAAAGAAAAATTATATCAAATTTAACAGTTGATAATGAAGAATAAAAATCCTGAAACTTTATTTGTTTCTTCATGGTAATGATGCCAAATAAATATCTTTTATCTTTAAATATTATTTGTATTATCTATCTTAGGGGTTATTTATTTGATAAAGATTTTGGTATTTAAGTGGGATAATTGATATCATAACAAATCTAATTAATTAATTTAAAAATTGATTTGAGGTAATTATTAGACCACTAATTCATACTTATTAATTATTTCTAAATCAATTATTTAGCATAAATAATTTGCAGTCGGAAGGTGTAATCGGCTTATTTAAAAATTTTGAAAACTTAGATAAACTCTAAATTTTGGTTATCAATTTGCAGTAAAATCGTATTTTTAATTTCTCTCTATCAATCAATGATAAATAGAGAAAATAAGTTAACAAATGAAGGGTTAAAAGGAATTATTAAAGGAATTTCAAAGTGCTATTAATTAAGACATCTACAAATAAATCTAAGGTGCTTTTTTAAAATTATTGAAATAAATCAAAAATATTTTTTGATATCAATTAGTGATAACAAAATAACAGGAAAAGATATCTCATTTTAGCATTTGGAAAATTTACTAAATATCACACGCTTAAATTTGAATTTTCAGTAGATTCTTTAAAATTTAAATTTAAAATTTAAGATATTTTTAAAATAAAAAAGAAATAATCGAATTGAAAAGGATGAACTGGAAGTTTTATCTAAAGAATTTAGATTTTTTCCAAATTTAAAAATACTCAATCTAAATTTCAGGTTCCTTTAAAATTATTATTATCGTTCTTAATGTTGAAATTAATGCATAAAAACTAGGGATAATAGACTTAAAAGCATAATAAATTTAGATTTTATCTCATAATTGCAACATTTAGAAGCTCTGAATATCAAACTTGAGTAAATACGAATTATTCAAACCCTTTAAAAATTAATTAATTTAACAAAAAGGAAAATTTTTATTAATACTGAAATTTTTAATAAATGGTAATCTACTTTCAAAAATGGATTTTGTTCATTAAAATCTTTGGAATTGGATTTAGGGTATATTTTAATTCATTTTAAATAGAATAAATTAAATTCAATTAATCATAGGTCTACAAGTATTAAGGATTCCAAATAAAAATTATTATTTGCCGGTATTGGTCAAATTAAAACTTTAAAAAGTCTTTCTTTAAATCTTGAGTAAAAATTATTTTAATTTAATAAATTAAAAAAAATAACTAGACCATCTATTAAATTTATTATTTTTAGCCATCTTAATCTTGACATTTTCATAGAAATATCTCAGTTACAAAATATAAATAATCTGTCTATTTACAATGTAAATAAAAATATTTTAGCTATTTTTTTTATTCTTGACAAAAAATATTAAAAGTCCGAATATTAATCAGACATATCTAGTGCTTGTTTTAAAACTCTTGCCAAAATGCAAAATCTTAGAATATTTTAGCTTATTTTTAAGTTTAGGTATGCTTTTTTTAATAAATTCTTGAAAAGTAAGAATATTTTATTAAAAGAAATTCATATACTTAAGTTATTAGAAGCTTGATCTAGCACCTCTATAAAGCAAAAAGATTAGTTGTGATTTATGAAAATAAAGATTTAGCTTTTTGACATATCTTAATGAAGTCTAATTTTTACATATTTATTAATTTATTTGCTTGCTTGCTTTTTTGTTTTTTATAAAGTCAAATAAATTAAATTTATTGTAAAAAAATTACTTTTTAAACAAAAACTAAAATTGATATCAAAATTTTGTTTTTTTAATACATTTTTATAATATTTTCTCAATAAAATATTGTTTTGTTTATTTATTCATGCAAAAAATTATTTTTTTTCATTCTTTTGTTATTATTAACTATTTGTATTCTCTGTGTTGATGATTCTCAAGGCTGAAGCTATAAAAATCTTAATAAATGTTTTCTTGTTTAAACTTTGTTTATTTTTTTGCAACTTGGTTAATATTTCTTTTAAATTTATCAAAGAAAATAATTAAATTTTTATTTTTTTTCTTATCAATTTGTTTGATAAAACCATATTTTTTGTAGAAAAATAATTTTTAAATACAATTGATTTCAAAATATTGATTTTTTTAATACCTTTTTATGTTTTTTAAATAATGAATTGTTAACAAATTTATAAATTTAAATTCGTTTATTAATAAATAAATCTAAAGACCAAAAGAACAATTTTTGGCTGAATAAATTATTTGAATAAACGAAATATTTTAAGAATAATTTTTTTATTAAATCTTTTTAAAAAAAATTAAAATTTATTGATTGGATATTTTTTGTGCTTCTTAATGCCGCTTTTAGTTTTTCTTTTAATCTAAAAACACTAAAATATTCCTTTATTAATTTTAAGTCAAATTTATCAGGATTTCTCAGTATTTATTTCAAGTTTTTATCTTTGGAATTGGCCAGAAAAATTTGAAAAGCCACTCTATCGGTATCATAATAAGATGCAATGAATAATATTAGCTTTCGTTTTAATTAAAAATAATAAATCACCTTCATTGATTATAATATATTCTTTAATAGATTTTTGATTTTGTCAAGATTATCTACATATTTACTTAAAGAGCCTGCATACATGTTAGCTTAGTATTCTGTTTATACAGAAGAGAATAGCTTATTTTCAAAAAATGAACTGAAAATTTAAATAAACTCTGGTGAAAAATTTAGAACTATTGAAGCAAGTCAGCTAGCATTAGAGTTATTAGAATTATAAGATATTCAATCTATTGATTTTAAAATCTTAGAAAATAATAATTTTTCTGATTAAGTAGCAGAAATTGTTGCTAATTCTTTTACAGAACTTAAAAATCTGAAGCAACTATCTCTTACTATCTATGACAATAATTTTGATGAAAGGACTAGTTCCAAAGTAGGATAGACTCTTTCTAGTCTTTAAAGCTTGTTAAGTTTAAGGATTACTATTGGTCCTTAACTATCTTTTGGCCGCTATGGGATCCAAGGACTGGTCTAAGCATATAAAACAATGAGTTAATTAAGCCATTTAATGCTATGTATAGGAACAAATGATATATAATAATATGGCGCTAAGTGTATAGGAGATTCTCTTAAGCAGTTGGTCAGTCTTAAATCATTAGTTTTACAAATAGAAAAAGATAACTCTTTAGGAACTGGGGGCGCCATAGGTATTTCTGAAGGTCTTTCATCTCTTAAAAATTTAAACGAGCTTTAACTATCAATAGGATATGGTAATAGTATTAGTTCTAGAGGAATGAAATACATTAGTGAAAGCATATTAAGCATAAGCAATTTGGTTAAATTATCTATATCTATTGGGTAGATGAACAATATTAGCACTTAAGGTACCTATTCTATTGCTGAGACAATTAAGATGTTAAAAAATCTTAATTCTTTGGAACTTATTTTATACGATAATAACATAGAACCTGAAGGTTTTAAGGCGATAGGCTTAAGCTTAGGAAATCTGAAAAATTTAGCTGAACTATCACTTTAAATTGGATCTAATAATATTTCTGATGAAGGAGCAGTTGGTATTGGATAAGGATTATCCAATTTAGAATAATTATCTTGCTTGAGTCTTAAAATTGGACTTAACAATAATATAGGACCTTAAGGAGCTCATGGTTTAGCATGGGGAATATAATATCTAAATAATCTTACTAAATTAGCATTACACATCTCATCTGGGAATGATATACAATGTCAAGGAATTAATGAAATAGGGAAGAGTATTTAGCTTTTGAGAAAATTATATTAACTATCAATAAAAGTAGGAGTAAATAATATTAAAAATGGGTTTATGCATTTATTCAGGAATGTTAGATATTTATCTAACTTGGAGTTTTTTGAGCTTTCAATTGATAGTAAAAATAATGTGAGTTTAAATGAAATTAAGATTTTAAGTGAATCTTTATTATCAATAAAATGCTTGAATAAGATTGACATTTAGATATCTTCTTCAGTGGCTCTGTATTTGATTATTCTTATTAAGGAGTTAAACTTAACACAAGAAAATCTAAACATAAAATATCTAAAAGAATTTAAATACCTTGTAAATGAGCAATAGGAAGACAATTAACAATTGTAGAATGTTAATAATACTTCCAGTTTATCTCTTTACATATAAATAGATCAAGAAAAAAGCTTAGCTTAAAGTATTGGGTTATTTGAAGGACTCTCTGCTTTTGTAAATTTAACCTCTCTCACTCTCAACTTTGGGCTCAATTACTGTATATAGCAAGAAGGAGCTTGCTAATTAGCTGATTGTATTTAAAATTTTTAGAATTTGAGGTAGCTTAGTTTGATGATAGGAATGTATAACAACATTTATAAGAAAGGAGCATCTAAAATAGGTAACAGCTTGAAAAATCTAAAGAATATCTAATAGCTGTAAATAAATTTTGCAGGCTTTAACTAAATTTAATCTCAAGGTTTTAGATCAATCGTTGATGGATTTAGCTAGCTTTAAAATTTAAAGTACTTAGAATATTAAGTTTGTCATTCAAATAGTATACAATCTAAAGATATTGATTATTTAGCAAATGTTATTAAATCTATGAATTATCTAGATAAACTTTAACTAAGAATATAAGAATACCATATTGATTATTAACCTGATTCTATTATTGCTCTTGCTGAAAGTATTTCTTATCTTTCTCAGCTCAGAAGTCTCTCCTTTAATTTAAATTAATGGCAAATGTTTGACCCAAAATTTACATTTGAGTAGTTTAGGTTTATTTTCGACCTACCTTATTTACGTTTCTTGCAAATAGAAATCCCTTCCCAATTCAAAAAATACATATAAAAAATTATATTCCGCTGCAAAAGACTTGTAGTTTTTAAATGATTCATAGGTAAACTCTTTTATCAATACCAATTAAATTCAACTAAATAAATAAATTAATTCATTCTTCTTTTATTTGAGTTTCATCCAAATATTTTTTATATTCAGATATTTATTCAATTATTTCATCCATTTATTGTAAATTAATTAATTAATTATCCTACATATTTTATGAAAGTTACTTTTTTTTAATGAATTTAAAGATGATAAAATTTTATAATGTGTCATCTTTCATGTTGAGCCAATTCTAATTAAAAAATAATTCTCAACACAACAGATGATCTTAATTTTGAAATAATGTACAAAAGAAATCTTAAATACCTCATTTATTTGTTAGCTTTTCATTCAAAAGTTATTTTAGAATGAAGAAAATTTAAATTTGTACAGAAACTTAAAATGTTTGAAAAGTTAAATTTAATTGCCAAATATATTTTTTAATTAAATAGAGAAAAAAATAATTTTTAATAAAAGTTAACAACCATTAATTAACCTTGTTATTGAATTTAAAGGAAAGATGAAAAAAATATTTAATGAATTCTTGAAAACCAAAATTAATACCATATTTAAATAAAAACCCAATTCTAAGTAAGCCATTTAAATTTAAAAAATATAATAAGCACTTTTAGTTTTGTGAAATAATTTACAAAAAACATTTTATCTATCAGTTATTTGTTATTTATTTTAAACAGATAGATTCATACTTAAATAGAGTTTGAAGTTAAATTTAATAATTTAATGTTTTTTTTGAAATTTAATAGGCAATAAAAAAGATAAAGTATTTAATTAATTCTTGAAAATAAAAATTTGATTACAAAAAAATACATAGATAGTATTGAAATACTTTACATTAGTCTTTCAATTATGTTAATGTATTGATAATTAATATATTAAACTTAAAATGTTTAATAAAATTTCTATCAAATAATTTAATTTTTTATTAAGGAAATAAATAAGTAAGTAAGTAGGTTTTGAGCTTTTTAATGAAAAATAAATCTGATAGATAGATTGATGTATTTAAAAAATCTATTTTTTATCAGTCTTCTTTATATGACTCATTTTTTTATTAGGAGTTTTGTTGATTTAATATTTTTTCTTTGAGTATTTCATATTCCTTTTTTTCTTGTTCATAATTGTTTTTCATTTAGTTAATTGAATTAATCAATACATCTTTTGGACTTTGACTAATCCATGAGCTCTCTATTCCTTCAACTGTAGGCCTTGGGAAACCTCCGCCCCAATTTTATGCCCTAATTTAAAAAATAGTTTAAAATCAAATCAAGATAAATATATTAACCTTCTATTATAGAATAAATCAAAATTTTCTCTTAAAAACATCACTGGATTATTTGTGTGTAGCACTTATCTAGGATTTTTGCTGACAATAAGATCTATTAGAATCCTTAAGAAATCATCTCTACCCAAGAGTTAATGAATTTAGATTAATCTTATTTCAAGTAAAAGTAGCTAATTATATCAATTAAAATATTTTTAGAATAATTATTTCTTATCAACAAATAAAGAATTCTCTATTGAAGCAAATAAAAGTTGAGGGAGGAAATTATATAAAAAAGAATTTTTTACCTAATCTACTTCTAAATCTTGAGAAAAGTAAGATTTAACTAACTCGATAAGGGATGCAAATTCAGTCCAGTTTTTCTTGTGGTTAACTCCAGAATAGTTAGCAAAATTAGCAAAGAATAATAAAAATATGGCTATTAAAGTATTTGTGCTTATACTTGGATTTTGATTAGTAAATGTTGAAGCAAAAATAATAATCAGGAACTCAGTAAGAAGTTTAATAAAAAAGTAAACTCCCGAAGTGTGATTTTAGAGTATTCTATTAAAAAAGAAAGGCTTGAGAAGCTAAAATAAAGCAGCAACAATAAACATTATATATAAATTATCTTGGTCTACATAATATGGTTTCACCTAAGTTATTGTCAGCTATTTATTTTATTATTTTTAAATAAGCATTAAGTCAAGTCAGATATTAAATTTGAATTAAAAATTAATTACTTCGTAGCTCTAATAGATGGCATAATAAAATTCTAGGTTGAAATATGAAGCAAAGAAAGATAAGACAAGTAAGAAAAGGTTAAATATTGAATATAATTCAACAGTCTTCTATATGTCAATATTAAAATTTTCATTATCGTATATCATGGAATCAAAAATGCTATCAATTTTAGTGAGTAGCATATCATCTTTGTTATGAAAGTAATGAGCGTTAAACTTCATTTCTAAATAGTCCTTCAAAAACTCTTCCAAATATTGTCTTTCATTATCCTCTGTATTTCAAATTATTTATTTGTATATTTTCAAAATTAAATTATTTTTAATTATTGTTACCTTGCTTTAATATGTTTTCTACCTCCCACTTTTTCAAATCTTTGAAATTAGTTTCTTCTCTCCTTTTGATATATTTATTCATGAGATTTTCATCAAGATTTAAAACTACATCTAATTCTTCTGCATTCAAAGCACCATAACCTAAATAATATCTTAAATTCAAAATGAATGTATTTAGAGCAGCTTAAAAAGATGTAAGTTTACTAAAATTTAGGACGAGTGAAATATTTAGGAAGCTCTACTAACTGGTTAACTTTAACTGTATTGTTTCCCACTAATTTTCTAAAATTAACAATTTTGCTTTCTAAATATGGATCTCTTTCTCCTGTTTCAAACCTAAGATCTTCATAATTAGGATCCAATTTTTTTATCAATTAAAATCTCTTGTAAAGAATAGAATCTTTTTTAAGTAGCTTTGGTTTGTCATCATCTCCACTGACATAGTCTTTATAGTAGTTAGTAATATCATCACTTTTAACATAATTAAATGCCCCTAAAGGAATATTCTAACTTTATTCATTCAAAAATAAATATTTTAATCATTATGTGATATTCTTAAAATTAACATTTTTCTTTTCAAATTAATTAGCTTTTTTGCTTTTAAAACTCTTAACAAGAAGAATAAATATTTTTTTTGTAAAATTAGATAAAAATAAAAATGAATGAATTACTTGTAAAGAGATTTATCTTTAAGTTTATAATAATGACCTCTTTTAAGTATAGATCTTTTACTGAGTACAGACCCAAATAAAAAGAGAGTCTTGCTAAAAAAAGTGATAAGAGGTCCCTCCCAACCAGATTCAGTAGATACAGAGATATGAGAAGTAGCACTTGATTTAGATAATACAACAAACTCATTTATACAAAGACTGGCCACAGAAAGTATAACTGTAAGAATGTAGTGGGAATAGAGCATCCTGTTTAATATGAATTTACTGAGTAAAGGTAAAACTAAACATTCAGTAATCCCTCCAATAATTATATATCTTATTAGTGTTAAGTGGGAATATTTTAATGCAGTCACAGATAAAATTTAAGAAAAGCCATAGAAGAGTGAAAGTAAAATATATTAATTAATATCAAGATAAAATATAGATCCCCTTCCATTATAATCCTTTACAAACTTTAATATTGTAAAAAATCCAATTATTCCCAGAGGTGCAGATATTATTATAAGTCCTAAATAAGGGTATTAATAATTCTCTGTAATTGTGTATTTTATGAATGCCATTCCAATCTAAGTCGTTGTCAGCAAAAATAGAAAATAATCTATCCCATCCTATATTATCTTCATCTAAAAATAATCTTCCTAAAACCTAAATTTATAATTTATTCTTCTTGATTGATTGATCTGTTTGTTTGTTTGTTAGTTTTTTAGTTAGTTAATTAGTTATTGGCTGGTTATTGTTCCTATTTTAATAGATAGATAGATAGATTCTCTATTTTTCTACTTTGAATATAATTTGTTAGTAAAAATCTCAAATGCGAATTAATATTAATTTATCAAATCTGGGTATTTATCAATTAATTAACTAATCTTAACAATTAGATATTTTAAATTCCAAAAATATAAATATCAACTATTTATTAACAATCAAAATTTGCTGCTGATGCCTGCCATTAGTTTTGATTCTTTTATTTTATTATCATATTAATCTTAAGATTTATTCTTGACCATTATTTTAAATTTAAATTATGATATTTAAATCTTTTTGTTAAAATATTTTTTTATTTAAAAAATATTTAAAATGTCATTTTAATTTATTTTAGGAAAAAATTGAAATTTTTTTTGCAATTTTTAATTTACAAAGTTGAAAAGAAAGAGAGAAATTATTTTTTCAAATTTAAAATTAGTTTGTAAATTTATAAAAATAAACATAGAGTAAATTTATAAAAATAAACATAGAGTAAATTTATAAAAATAAACATAGAGTAAATTTATAAAAATAAACATAGAGTAAATTTATGTTATTGAAGTATTAAATGATTTTCATAAGAATTGCTTTTTTTTTGTAGAGAGGCTTTGATAAATTTTGTAAAGAAAGAGATAAAAAACTAATTTATTTCTTTGAACCAATGTAAAAATTATTTTGATACTTTGTTAAAATTTTTGTTGAATAATGATTTTATGCAAAAGAAGGCTTAAATGATATGAATAAGTCTTTATTTTTACTTTTTGCAGTAGTAGCTTTCATAAATTTTATAAAAAAAGAGATAAATCAATTTAATCATATGAACTAATAAAAAAATATTTTAGTAATTTGTGAAGATAAATAAATTTATATAGATAAGAATTTAACTGATTTTTTTTTCTCAAGTTATTGCTTTGATATATTTATAAAAAAGGAGAGGTCTCCATTTTAATAAATATCACAAATATTTTTGTAACTTTTGAATTTGTATAAATATTTTTATGTTACTAGAGCTTTCATATAATTTAATTGTATTTTTCTTTTACAGTTTCATAAATTAATAAAAAAAGAAAGCTATCAGTTTTACTCATTGAATAAATATGTATTTTTTGTCAAAATATTTGAGTAAAAATATTTATGTGGCGGATGAAGTAATATGGATAAGAAATTAATTGTTTTTATTTTTGACAGTTATAATTTTGATAATAAATAAATAAAAGAAAATGTAAAAATTATTTTGATAATTTGTGAAAATATATTTATTTATGTTAAAGATGGGTTAAATAAAATGAATAAGAATTAAATTGATATTATTATTAATTTATTATTAGTTAGTAATTTGTAGTTATAAGCGGTGTTGAATAGATCTATGGGTAAGAAAATATAATAATATAAGTCAATATTCTCCATTAAAAATATTAATTACTTTTTAGTTTCTCTAAATATTTATTAGATTCATTCATTTGATAATTCTTTCAATACTATTTTGTTAAAATTTTTAGAATTTATTAACTCAAAAGTAACTAAAAACTAATAATAAAAAAGCAATACTTTTCAATCTGTTTTGTTCTTCTAGCAAATTAGGCAAAAATGCTAAGTTAGACTCTCCCTCTTTCAAGCGTTTTAGTAAATTTACAAATCAATTAACAAGCAAACAAACAATCAATTTTTGAGTCGACTATGGACACATAAAAATTTGTATTATTATTTGAATAGGAAGTTCTTCCTTAGTAACGAATGAATGCCTTACAATAATATTCATTTGGAGAGAGCCCTTAGAAAACTAAAAGAAGTAACAAGACTCAAGATAGAACATCTGTATTGAATGGAGGAACATCTATAATGATGACAACTATATAATCAAAGACAGAAACATTACCTCCTATTGATTAAAATTCTAGATACAGACAAAATACCCAAATAAGCAATAGCAAATCTCCATAAGCTAGAAATAAAAAATATATCTATGGAGGTGGTGGAGGAGATTTTTTTACTCAAAAAGTTACTAAAAAATAACCCTCATTAAATACTCAATAATCAAATTCAACTTATAATGCATTAAGATCTTCTTCACTCACTAACAGAGTAAATAATTTATGTCGATAAGCTCACTATAAATAATTTTCAAAAAAAAAATAGTTCAACAAAACGCCAAGCAGATATATAAACATCAATCAAAATTTAGATTTAGATGAAAATAACAAAATAGGACAGGGAAACTTTGGTGTTGTTTATAAGGTAAATTAATTAATTATGATTTTATTTGAATCTTTCTCATTCTAAACGAATGGAAGATCTTTCAGTTAAAAATTGAGTAAAAATAAGTGTAAAAGAGTGTTTATTTTCAAAGGCAACAAATTTTCAGGCTGAAAATTAAAGGAGGGATAAAGATATTAAATAAACTTATTATCAGAAATCTAAATAATTTTTTTTTTAATTATATTAATTCTAGGCTGAATTTAAAGATACAAAAGAAGAGGTTGCAGTTAAAAGAGTACTCTAAGACAAAAATTTTAAGAATAGGGAGTTATAAATAATGTAAGAAGTAGCACATCATCCTAATATTGTGCAATTAAAATACAATTTTTATTCATTTGGTGAAGAAGTAATAATAAACTATTCAATTAAGTAAAAAAATAATGATCAATAAATGAATTAAATAGGAAGATGAAGTTTATTTGAACTTAATAATGGAGTTTGTGCCATCTAATTTGACTAAAATGATAAAATATTACCATAGAAAGAAACTGAAACCATTTGAGTAGAAAGAATTGTTTCCAAATATTTTGATCAAATTATATTTATATTAAGCTTTTAGAGCTCTAGCTTATATGAATGGATTAAATATAGCACATAGAGATATTAAACCCTCTAATATACTAATTAATCATAGAACTCACTAACTTAAATTATGTGATTTTGGATCTGCAAAAAAATTGTCAAGAGGAGAATCTAATATATCTTATATTTGCAGTAGGTATATCCCATTATTATTCAAAATAAAAACAAGTCAGTTTTATTTTTAAAAATTTCTTTTTAAATTAAATAAGATTTTATAGAGCCCCTGAATTGATGTTAGGAGCTTAAAACTACACAACTAGCATAGATATATGGTCTTTAGGTTGTGTAGTAGCTGAAATGCTATTGGGTGAACCTTTATTTAGGGGAAATTCAAGTTTAGATCAATTAGTGGAAGTTATGAAAGTTCTTGGTGCACCTACACCCGATTAAATAAGAGAAATGAACCCTGAACACAAACTTTAAAAATACCCTCCAATAAATAAAATGCCTTTATCTAAAGTAAATTGATAGTATTGCAAACAAAACATTTATTTATTTTTGGTTTATGAAAATTAGGTTTTCGAAAATGTGTTGATCAATAGAGACCTATTAGATTTGTTAGAATAAATGCTTGTATATGAACCCAGTAAAAGAATAAAACCCTTAAAAGCCCTACTCCATCCATACTTTAATGAGTTAAGAATAGAACATTGTAGAATTAATGGAAAGAGACTCCCACACCTATTTGATTTTTTAGAAGGTATTTTTATATTTATTTAAATAATAATTCTAAATAAAGTTCTTTAAAAGAGGAATTATCAGAGGCATAGGATAAGCAGCTAACTTTTTAATTACTAACCCCAAAATGGTATTAGCTTCTTAAGTAAGCAGGAGAAGACAAAAATCATTTCAATTAAGAATATTGACTGAACACTATTTTAAATAAAACAATTAATCAAACAAATAAGCACCACAACAAACAAACAAACAAATAAATAAATAAATAAATATATAAAATCTAATTATAATCTCAAAAATCTTAAAATCTTTTGAACTGTTTATTTTAATTAATGTAAAAATATTTAAATTCTTATATAATTATATTTATTCTGTATTATATTATCTATTTCCACGAATCAAAACTAAATGAAATATTAAAAATCATTTCAATTTATTCAATCTATTTTTCTCTAATTTACAAATATTTTGTCATTTTAATCAGCCTTGTAAAAAAGAAATTTAATATTTAAAAAAATATCTATTTAATACATATTTTTAATCATTTTAAACAATTAAGAAAAATAAGAAATTAATATTTTTGTAAAGGCTCTATATTTATATCTTTAATCATCCATTTCAGTGAAAAAACTCAATTTATTTTTTTATCTCAAGTGTTAAAATATTATTGCATCTTTTGATTTTTCGAGGATTATTAAGTTAATAAACGCTTTAAATTTTTATTTTACTTCAGTTTTCCTTTTTTAATTAATTTTTTGGCTGGTGGGGATTATTTTTCCAACAATATTTTATTTTCATTAATTCTTATTATTAAGTCATTTTTTGTATCATTGATTATTAATCTGGGTAATATTTTTCAAATTTGCTGACTTCTAGGCCTTTAAAGAAAATAGAATGATTGATTGATTGACTCTCTTTTTTTATTGTTTAAATTCTTTTCTGAATTTTTTATATAAAGGATAGACATTGAGAATGAATATTAGGTTAGGTCATTAGGAATGTCATTTATTAGGTTTTTAATGTGCTCTAGACCATTTATGTGTGGGTTTTATTCTCTATTAACGCATTTCCATACTGTTAAATCATGAAATGCTGCACTTGAAAGCAAAAAAAAATAAAATTTTGTTCTCAAGATAATTAACTAAGTATTAAAATGAATGATTTTTTGGTAATATTAAATTTTAATGAACTATTTTGCTTATGTTACAATAATTTTTAAAGCTATTTATTTATTACTTAATTATTGTAAGTGTTAATAAAACATACATTAAATTAGATAAGCCAAAAATTATCCAAATTTTATATAAAATTTTATTACAGAAATGAGTTTGAAAATAAAAATTCTTAATCAATTGAATGATGACTTTAGAAAAAAACACTCTAATACAAAACAAGAGCATTGAAAATTCCAAGAGGAGATAAAAAAGGATTTAAATTATTGAAAGAAATTTTTATTTTTTATATTATAAAATAAAAATAGATTTGAATTAACTTAAAAATAGAAAAAAATGTTTGGTTTATGATATGTTAAATAATTTCATTATTCATAAACTTATAAAATTACAATTTATATTAAATGATTAAAATTAAAAGAGATTAATATAATATTATTAATAAATAAAAATAAAAATTTTTCTTTCAAATTTCCAAGAAAATTATTGCTGTTTCCACTACTATATAAATTAGAACTTAATTAACTTTTGTTATTTTTTTATGAAGCGTTTTTTAACAACTTTGTTACAATTTGATAGAAAAATTATTAGTTACATGTAAATGCACTAAGAGTTTTTATTTTACACAAAAATTGGTATGTAATTACTTTTTTAGAGGAGAAGAAAATACTTAACCCAGAGTTAGGAAAATTTACAAGTAAAATTAAGAAGGAAAAGAATAAGATTTACATTTAAGATAAAAAAAGAGGTCAGATTAGTAATAAATTTGAGCACAAGAAGAAATTAAAAAAGAATTGAATTTTAGCCAGATAGATTTTCCTTTTTTTTGAAGCAAAGTGGAAATAGTTAGTTACTAATTACATAAATAAATTTCTATTAGTTAAAAAAAACTTATTGTCAACAGAATTTATTGTAAGCAGTAGTAAAACTAAACATTTTTGAAAATAAATGCATAAGTGAAGTATTTTATTAGTAAAAGAAAGTAAAAAACTTAATATATGTTTTTTTGTTAATAATAATCAAGAAAGTCGAAAGTAAATATTAAATTTTTAATTAAAAAATTTACTTATCAAACAAACAAACATAAATTTTTTCAGCAAATCAAATACTGAAAAGTAAAGCAGCATAATTTAAAAGCAAATATAGCGCAAAATTTTAGGTCAATACATCGTAAGATTATTAGTATATTAGTATTGAATAGGCATAGGTTATTAAATATTAAGTAGGATAAAGCAGATGGAAGGAGATCAATTCATAAAATGCTAAAACAACAACATTCGTATCTCAAGCAAACAGGTGATTGGTAATGGTAATAAGAAGGGAGATATCCATAAAGAGCAAGCTTAAAAGAAAACGATTAGAGAGAAGTTAACTGATTTTTATTTTAGAGAGTTTGATTAGGTTACAAAAAAATATAAGAGAGGAAAGTTTGTTTCATTTCTGGTTTTCAGCTTATTCTAGCTGTAGTAAATTTCTTTGCTTTATAACAAGTAGGTTTAGGATTTGATTAATAGTTATAGCAGTTAAAATATTCCTTCTCAATTTTACATAATACTTTCTTATTCAAGAATAGAACCTCTAATTTCCGATTTAATTAAGTTAAACAATATTTAGAAAAGTGTAGATATGGCTAATCTTCCTAAATACATTACTCTCATCTTTTTCCTTATATTTAGTTTGTTGTTTATAATTCACATGACAATAAGATTAGTAATATATTTAATATATAATGAGCATGATACTGTTGAATCTCATTTGATAAATTGGCATTCAAATTAAACTTCATATTAAAGTAGAAATAGCTTCAGTACTATAAGACTAACCTAAAACATCGCATATTTATTTGATAATGTAGCTTCAATTTATTATTAATTAGCCCTATTTGTTTTTTTCATCCCTTCTGTATAAATATTTTCTGAAATCTATAATGACAAGCTCATTGGTTATGGATTTGCGCTTGCTAGTTTAAGCTTTTTTAATATGGCTACTTAACTCTTTGTTGTTTTTTTATACACACTGCATGATTATGATTATCAGGTTTCATTTGAAGATCATCTAAGTAAAAGAGATTCATTGTGGTCTTATTACCACATGTTTTCTAATGTAGTCATGTCAACATTTTATAATACTTCTTGGGGTCTAGGTATCTCTACCATTCATTGGGTACTTAAGGTAAAAAATATTAATTTGTTACTTTCCTCAATAGAAAAATAATTAAATTTTTGTTACTTTAAATACTATTGACCTCAATCAGCCAGTAAATATTTATATGTTTTAGAGAAAATACCCAAAAAAAAAAGATAGAAAAGAATGATAAAACAGGAAATTGTAGAATGCTTGTTTTTTTTAAATTAAATTAAAAGAAAAAAATTAGAATCGCAAAACAAAACGAAATAAATTTTTAGGATTAATCTTACTTTTTTTAAATTATTGAAATTGATTGTAGGGAAAAAAATAAGTAATACAAAATTAAATTTTAGCTTTTAGAAATAAATTAATCAAGTACTGACTGATTAAAAAAATTAAAGTTTTATTTAGTTTGTAAAAATGTTATGTGATTGATAAAAATGTACTAAAAGTAACTGAATACAAATGGTCATTCAATTTTCCATAAAATTCCAAAAAAAATACGTCATTTTACTCTTAAATTAGGAAAATAGTTAATAGAAGCAAATTTTTATCCAAATTACATTTTAGAATACTCTATACTTAGTAAGATTAAATTGAATTAAATACTATTCACAATTGTAACCTACCCTACCTCAGATCAATTTGATTTAAATAAATATTACGAATTTTCAAAAATTTTCTTATGAGTCAAAAATTTAGATAGTTTGTTTGCTTGGTTAATTAAGTTACAGAGAAAAGCAAGAAAAATTATCAATAAAATTGAAGCAACTAAATAAATTTCAATTTTAAAATAGCATTTTCAAAGAATATGCTTTTATTTATTATTTTTATTTACTATAGTTGATACAAATTGTTGAGATCTTTGTTGAATTCCCTTATCATGAAGAACTTATTAGAAAATGCAATTGCCTCTATTTAATTTGTCACTTTACATTCTCTTTTGTCGCCTATCTCTATATTTTTTTAAAACTGAATGATAACTGTAATATTTCTGTTATTTACTTGGTCGCAATACCACTAGCTATGCTTATAGGCGATTTTATTTATTAAAAAATGGAATAAAGAGTTAAGCATGTATATAAAACCAGTAAAAACCCTGCCCATGTTGACTTATATATAAGATATTTGAATAAGCTATTTGATATGGAGTACAATAAATATACTCAATTGAAATATGGTGTTGATTTTGAATCTTTATACACTGATCACATTACTTCTTGTAATGATTTAAAGTGTTTTTGCTCTGACTTTTAATACAAACCATTTAAATGGGAGAATTTTATTTAAAGTGATGATCGTTCTCTTTTCCTTAAAGGCTATATAGTGAATTTATTTGAAAACAACACATCGCTAATACAAAATAAGAAAGATACTCATACAAATAAACTTAGGTTCACATATTTATAATTTCTAATTGAAAATATACATAATCCTACTAAAGCATTTACTTAAATTATTTAAAATCTAAGTGAAACTAATACTTTCTCTGTAAGAGAGCAATATGTCTTGCATATAATTATGCGAAGATGTTTATGTTCATATAGACAATTCTTTGTCGAGAGTATATATTAAAACTAAAGACTTCCAATGATGACTGTTATTTCCTTTGATTACATTCTAGAAAGCAGTTTTAATTTATTTAAAGAAACTCTTTATTCTACTAGAGATTTTTACAATTATCTCTCTTAAGACTAAATTAATTTAGAAGAGGCTAACAATATCTCATAAAGAATAATCACAAAGCGCCATGTCCTTGAGCAAGTAAATATTTTTTTATCTATTTAAATTTGACAAAAGCTTAATTTATGCCTTAAGACTAATTAATGGAGTAATCCTCTGAAAAATTAACATGGTAAAAATCAATTTTGAAAAGTGGGAAATCAATATTAAAATTTTGGGGAATTAAATGAATTTCAGTATCAATTTAGCAATTGTAACCAAATTTTCTTTTAAGGAGAAAATTTTATTCGTTTTCTTTGATTTATCAAGAATATTTGTAAATCAATTAGCTGATTACACATTAACAAAAAAAGTAATTGAAGATAACACATTCAGGAGAAAAAAACAAATATATTTTCACATTTTTAAATAAAAATAACTCAAACTTTAGCAATTCAATTAACTATCTCTTTAAAATAAATTAAACAAAAAGCAATTTATACTAATTATAGGATTAATCTTAATTCATAACTAAATAATGTAGTCAGTTATCATTAAAATGTCAAATAACTATTTTTATGATTTTGGAATTAATTTTCTTAAATCAAAAAGAGTTAAAAAGAAATAAACCAGCACTGTATACTGTTATGCTTATCTAATTAGAATATTTTAAACTTTTACAGTTATTCTTCGATTGAAATTGCAAATTAAAAAATTCTCTCTACTACTTTAAAACATTGATATTCGTTAAAAAAGAGACAATAGAATTGTAAGATTTATTAAAATCATAAAAATATTCTCAAATGAATTAACAAATTTTTTTTTTTGGTTTTTCCTTTAATTTTTTTATATTGAAATGCAAATCCGAGTAAGCAAACACTTTGTTAAAATCTAAAATAGAAGTCTGTCAAAACTTGATAATGATTACTACTTTGAGAATGAAAAATAAAAAGAAATTAATAGTATTCTTAGTCAGTAAGTAGAAATCGGATTATTTTTTAATATTATTAAATTATACTGAGACCACTAAAAAATATTGTATTTTTTATTATTTTTGATTACTTTTTATAATCAAAACAAATTTATTTTTACCTCAATCTTAAGCGAAAATCAATCATACCATTCAAGGTTCAAGTGATTTGAGATGATTTAGTTATTCATTTAGAACCAGAGCTTTATTAATTTGTAATTTTAGGTTACTATTAAAAACTAATTTTTAAATTAAATTAACACCATTAAGCTTATACTCAATTTTATTTTACTTATTAATTTTCAATGTTAATTAATTCAGATTACTCAAAATTAAGGATAAAAATATAAATGTGTATTTAAATTATTCTTAAATAATACTTAATTAATTATTCTATCAATTAATTAATTAATTAATTATTATCCATTTATTAATAACTGATAGATTGATTGATTAATTTCTCAAAAATTGATTCATTAATTTATTGATGGATAGATAATAAGTACCCCAAACACTATAAGAAAAAACAAATTTGAATGAATTTTTTTCTTCCTTAAGTTATTAGTTTGTAGGATTAATTTGAATTTTTTAATATTATTAAGAACATTAGGCTTTTATTTGACATCAATCCTAGGAACGATAGTCTTTTTGGATTAACAGAAGGGTTTTCTACTTTTCTTGATTTTAAAAATAGAAGGTTAAGTTACTACAAAAAAAGAAGCTTAGACTTACTAAATAAAAGTGATGTTAAATAAGATGCTTAAAATAGTCTAACATATGCTAATAGCTGCATTGTTTATGTCTCTCTGCTTTAGCAAGGAATGATATAAAAGTTAACCGAATCATCTGAATATATTTTTGGTATCTAAAAAAATAATATCGTTGGGAAATTAATTGACAATTTGATGCCTGATGTTTACAGTAAATAAATATATAAATACTAAATTTATTTTTAAAATATTTTATGAATATTTTCTAGGTCACAATCATGCTAAATATTTACAGAAATTCGTAGATAGGGGCTCTATGGAAAATCTTAATATTCAAAGAAGCTAATTATTTGGAAAGAATGCATAAGGATTTATTTTTCCTATTGAGCTTAGAATTAGATTAAATTATATTGGAACTGAAGATTTTGGAGTATGTGGATAAATAATAAGAGTTCGTGATACTTATTCAGAATTCATTCTTCTTGATAAAGATTTAAATGTTTCAGACATCTCTAAAAAATTTTATAAAATTGCATTCAGAGATGTATTTGAAGATGATATAAGTAAATTCCCTTTCTTTTTCATAAAGCTTATTTAATGTTTTTTAATATTTAGAAAAACTAAAGAAAATAAATCTAGCAAGAATGATTCCTTTGATTGGGGTTTTTATTGATAAAAACCATTAAGAATAAGACAAATTTTTAGAATCTACTTTAATGGTTATCCCCTAAAGCTAGAAATAAATCCCTTTTTTCAGGAAAAGAGATTCTACTAACAAAGATGTTATATAAAGGTTCCTAAAAGAGCTAAATTATAATAAATTTGCTATTTTTGAAATATCTTTGCAATACTTCTAAACTAAATCAGCTTACGGAGATATCTACAGGTAATTAATATTTTAATTCATTTATTTATTTATAAAGAAGTTTATTTAACATTATTTTTGAATTTAAATTTGATTTTTATTATTTTTTAATTTAATACATGATAAATTATTTTTAAATTTAAATACGATAATAAATAATTTTTTAACATGAATATGATATTAAATTATTTTATAATTTAACATTTTGGAAAACAGAGCTTTGGAGGTGAAGAAGATTAGAAAAGTGAAAAGTTAAGAAAGTAAATTACTTCTGATAAATGACTTTGTAGATACATACAATAAATGCTTTTATACTTAAGTAAGTTATTCAGAATAGAATAATGATGTTTTGAATTCTTCTTCTAGATATTTTGATAATAATACTTTTGTTGAATAATCTTAATTAATAGCATCAACTATGTCATTTAAAACGGCAAAATAATAATCAAAACCAAATGTTTAGAGTTTAGATATTTTTAGTGTCAAAAAGAGTAAAAGAAGATAGAAAAACAGCGAGTTTTTTAATATGAAATAAATTGGTTTTGATACAATTATTAAAACATAATTTCTGGTTAATCGTTTTATAACAAATTTGAAATAAGAAGTCTAAAAAAAGAGAAACTAAAAACACCCTTAACTGGTAAAAATGCCATCAAGTACTTAGTTATTACAAAAATCATAGTTTATGAGAGAAAACATCAACAAGACTCCTTAAATGTTTGCATCTAATTCAAAGACATTATCTGATTCAAATTATCAAAAGAATAAAGATACAGATTTCAGTAATAATAACTTAATTAAAAGGAATACTCTTTAAGCTAAAACTTTATAGAATATTGATAACATTTATAATATTAGCTAAGATGTTGCAGAAAAAGAAGAGTGTATTATTAGTATCAATTATTTAGGTGATAATGCAAACTAAAGAGGAGCTGAAATTGTGATGCAAAATCAATAATAAGATTACTCTTAAAAAGCAAATCTTGCTAGTCCTTTATATGGTGAAAGGCCATTATTATTTTAAAGCTACTCAAATATTCCACTTAATTATTGGAATCAAGCAAATGAATATTCTGTTAGGCAAGAATATCATTAATACATGGAAAATAACTTAAACTCTATGGATTATGACACAGATATTCTTAATGAATAAAAGAATGTAAACTAATTTTAAAATTGACTTTAATTTATCTTTTTATTCTTATTTTTAAAGAAAAGTAGTACAGCCAAGGAGAGCCATTTAAGCAATTATATTCCAAATGGAGAAGATTTTGCTAGTCCAAGCACAAAAGATCCTTCTTCTGTGAATTAATACTTGTAAAATAAAAAATCTCAGTAATACTTTGCAAATATAAGCTTTAAAAGTCCTAGATCTAATGAAAATATTAACTAAGAAGAGGCAGCTCAGATATTTACACCTCATTTAAAGAGTGAGAATTAATTGATCTAAAAACCAGAAGTAACTTTATATTTAAATTAGCAAAAAAAACTTATTCTTTTTTAGTAAAAGTTCTTTGACTAGATTGGAACATGGGAATATAACAAAGGGTATACAAACTAAATGGAATCACTCTCGCCTGCTAAAGTTAAATAAAATAATTACAAGCACAGAAGCACAATCTAATTACAAAATAAATCTTAAAGTGATTTTTTAAATGGAAATTTTAATAAAATAAAATCTGTATTAATCGAGGAATTCGAACAAGAAATTGATACAGATGAAGATGAACAAAACAATAGAACCAAAAACAACACAATTACAATCTAAGACTTTGAAAATAAAATGAAATAAAAAATGATGAATAATGACTAAAGTAGTGTCAGATCAGCTCTCAGTCAACAATAATCTAAAAAATATTAAGTTATCAACAAAATTACTACTAGATCAAAACCCATCCTAATCTTCTCAATTGGTAAAATAAATTTTCTTAAATTCTGTTTCGTTTTATTTTAAGCAAGTTAATTTTTAATAAAAATAAAAATATTAGAACTCATAGGAATAATAGCTTTCTTTTTTATGTTGACTGTAACAACAGGAATATTTATTTACTTGAATACTATATTTGATAGTAATGTGTAAAGCTTTAATAATCTTCTCACAGGACCTTATTTATCATCAGATTATGCTAGTATAATAAAAGACTTTAGTTCTAATACTTTAGTTATGACAAATCAATTTCCCTCATTAAGTGGCTACAAATCTTTGGCCTAAGACAACTAGTTAAAACTTTTACAAGGTTTTAGAGAAGGAGTAAAGAAACTATTTGACTATGTAATTAAATTAATTTATATTTTTATTATTATCCTGATTGTTTTTTGTTAACAAAAACTTATTTTAAAAAAATTAGAGAACTCATGCTAGCTATTCTGATTATGTAAACAGTAATTTTATTACTGTTGATTTTTTGCTGATGTACGACAAGACTAATCCAAATGTTTATCGCGGATAAACATTTTTATAATAATACTTGATAAATTATTCCACATTGATCCTACAAACACATCTATAATATGTTGTTTACGGCATAGTAAGAGTTAATAGTATTAGATATATGTAAAACAATTTTATACCTTATTACAACGAATTCTTGGTGATTTCACAAATGGCTCAAGAATAATCTGTTTCAAGAGTAAATACTATGTAAACTAATATCATAACTACTATAGCTATTATGGAAGCTGTTGCCTTCGTTATTTTAGTTATTGCTATACCTATTTATCATAAAATATAAACTTCTAGAGAAAATTGGATGAAATTATTTGCAACTCAATCTCAAGTAACAAACAAACAAACAAAATAATATTTTTTTGATTAAACTAAAATTTTAATTTAAAAAAATAGGATAAATTATCAGAAATGATAAGTAGAATAGATTAGTACATGTTAATGTCATATGGAAATATTAAATCTTTAGAAAAACCTAATTTTAAAAGAAAGACTGTTTCTAGTGTCATTGGCCTTAAGAAATATGATATGAGACTTATTATCTTTATATTATCATGCTTGATTATGGTTTCTATCTATCCAATTATTAATCTTATTTTTACATATAATTTTAAAAACGAATTTAATTACCAAATCTAAGAAATAGAAATAGTGGTCAAAACCAAAGCATAATTTAATACAGAATATGCTATTGCTTTGATGATTGCTACAAACATGTACTACAATATCCCAGTAGATCAAAAATCTATTAGTTTTTTTTAGGATATTCATAAAAATAATACATAACTTATCAATGAACTTTATTACTTATCTGAACATTTTGAAGGAACCAGATTTAATAAAGACACTTATTTAGATCTATTCATCGGCTCCTTAAATAAAAATGCATGCAAAGCCCTAGAAAAATATCCTTAATATTATCCTACCAATACCACTGTAATTTTTTATCTTTTCTTATTTTTTAAATTCTATTTTTTAAATTTCTTCTCATATTTCTTATGTTTATCAAAGATTTATAAAAATTTTTCTTTAAAAAATAATTAAAACAGATTGATATTATACAGTGCTAAACAGTTTATAATCAAGTTTTAACTTAGGGTATTATAACAACTTTAAAAACTCTCCAAGGCTAATTTCAAAATTTGTAAGAAATAATATTTAATCCTAATTAAAACTTTAGGTCAAAGTTCACCAAATGGGTTATTGAAGGAGACCTTAATTCTCTTCTGATCTTATAAAAACAGCTATCAGATTATTTAGAAACACTTTAGATATTTTTAATCAGTATGACTAAAGAATATAGAGATAATATTTTAACTATACAATTTTGGTTATATTTTTACAGCTTGATTGTAATAGTTGCTATATTTTTGATCGGATTCAATATATTTGTAAAAAATCTAACTACCTCTCTGTATAAAACAAGAAACTTACTAACTTTATTTAAAGTAGATTATATAATTGATAATAGTTACATGATGACCTTCTTATCTGATCAAATTTAAAAAGGAAAGGTTGTTTGATAAATGTCTTTATTTTCAGCAGATAAATGTTTAATTCAAAAATACTATTTATTTTATCCTTTCATTTTTTATTACTTGTAATAATTAATAAAACTATTCTCAATTTCTTAAAAATAGCAAACAAAACAAAGTAAATCTAAAATAACTCTACTCTTTTTCACTCACAAAATATATTTGTAAATGTATTCTAGCAAAAAGCTTATCTAAAAAAAAAGAAAAAAATCTGTTAGTTATTTATGTCTGCCTGAATATTGGATTGTATTTTTATTTTCTAAATTTACTCTCAAAAAGAACAGGTAAAGAGTTTTAATAAAAAACTTTCGAATAGCATAAATTTTAATTGAAACTAAAATAAAAATCTTAATTATATTTTGAAACCTAATTAATTTTATATTAAAACCAATAATTCTAAATTTTCTGAAAAATTTTGAATGATTTTAATCTCTATTTTAAAAATTTTAAATATTTTGAAATTTAATTTGACAACTAATACATATAATTCTTATCTTATTAATCAAATAATATAAATTTTGAATGATTTTTTCCAAAATAATTATTTAATTGATTTAATCTTAAATGAAAAATATTTTTTTTAAAGAATAAAATGTTAATTATGCTTTAATAAATGTTTAAATTAAAAAATTTTATTTATTTAGAAATCTAGTTTTACATTTAACACAAATAATTCTTGACTTAAAACTCAAATAAAATAAATTTTGAATATTACTACTCACTTAGATTCTTTTAATTTACTGAATTCTTGATTGATGTGCGACATAATGTAAGGGTTGTCCAAAATATACTCAAGTGGAAAGAGACTCATAAGTCTCTTGGCTTATTAGAGACTATTTTTCATAGTGTACACAAATAAAGACCAACCTCCAAAGAAAATGATAAAAAGTATTATCTAGCAGTAAATGAAAAAATAGATTTGTAGATTTTATAAAAAATCAAAGTAGGCTAAACCTCTGTTGATCATATAAAGTTTAACTATTTCTATAACATTATTTATACTAATTTCAAGTAGATGGAATTCATAGAAATCTTTAATATCTTTAAACATAAATAAATTTTAAGAGTAATCTTAGTAATTAGGAGAATGGTAAAGATCCGTTAGACTACTTAAACCTTACAAAATGTTTTATGCTGTTAGAATGAGTCCTTTTTTTAAGATACCATCATAACTTTACTGGCATTATGTCATATTAAAAGCTTTTTTATCCTAATTAGAATCACTTACGTAATCTAAGATTTCTAAAATAGGCGTGCAAGCATCATTCTACAATATATCTAGCAAAATTTGGTTATAATTTCCAATTGAATTTCTTTTAGATTGTAAACTTTGAACTGCATCTTAAAGCCCATTAAGAGTTGATTCACTACTTTAATTTATAGCATCTAGCTATTCACCTAAAGATTTACTCATAGTTTATGTGTATAATGTGGTAGTTATAGTAGCAAAATTAGCAGCATACATTGCTGAAAGTTATTTTTTTACCTCATAAATTTACTTGACTTCTTATAGATTCTTATTAAAATGATCAGAGTATGTGTAAGTAAAAATAATATTAAAAATAGGATAAAGAGATACCAATACTAATATAAGAAAACTAAAAATAACTAATAACCAGCTGAATGAAGATAAATAATCTGTAGATGATATTGCCCTTCTCTTAGAGTTCTCTTTATGTTTTATTTAAACACTCTTTTCAATAAAATAAAAATAAAAAAATGTTCAAATCTGACTGAAAAACCTTACCTTTAATTTATCTTTAGAAATGATGCTGTTTAGGGATAAATCTATTCTTTCTCTTAAAACATTAATTTTATCTTGAGAAAATGATCCAATTAGCTTTAATTATTTTTCTTTACTTTTAACAACAATATGATAAATAGGAAATATTATCATCACAACTATTGTGACAGCTATTTCTATTATTATTAAAGTAGATATTAGTAAATTTTTCACGCTTTAGAGATCATCAACTGCAGCTTAGTATGAAGCATTTTCTAACTTATTGAACTATTCTAAGAATTAAAAGCAATTAACTATTGTGTATATCGAGGAATTAGTATCATTAATTTTGGCATAGAAAAAAAGATAGTATATCAGTTACTCCAAAGCTATTTGTAACTATTTTTTGTATTAATTAAAATATAAAACAAAATAAAAAATAATTTACACTTAATAATGTAGGTTCTTATTATACGCCAAAGCTGTTGACTCCTGTCTATTTAATAGTATTGCTTGCTATGTATTCTGCAAAAGATGTAGTATCGGCAGTATCAGTACGATCTCCATATTGAGCTATGAAGTAGGTATCTTTAAAATTATTTTAATCTGTGATAGGATTATCAGTAAATTCATCCTTTATATGTTATACTTTAGAAGCAGAATATTGAAAAAGATTAGTTTCAGCAGTTATTCTGACAAATTCTCTATCAGCTAAAGTTTGACTAAAATAATATCCCAATAAAGGTGGCAATGACATTTATTAGAAATTATTTTTTACAGAGTGAAATTATTTTACAAGTTCTGTAAAGACTATTATTGTAGTTACACACAAAAATATATAAGCTAAGAAACCTAACCAGTTAATGCTCTATTTATTTATTAATTTTTATATTTAAGAACAAATTAGTTTTCTTATTTTTAAATTAATAAAAATAAAAAAATATGTTAAAAATTACTGATATAATAAAGGGTGGCTTATTAGAGTATATAGCATTAATTATTATTAATTTCCTTGAGTGGCTTGAAGTCATACTTGAATGTATACTGCTAGTTTCATGAAATATTTGGTTGATATCATTAAAATTCTTTTCATTTGCTTCTTAGAGATTATTATCTGTGCTTACTATGCCTTTCTAATCAGTACCCTTTTCTTTGGTTTAAATGGAATTCTAAAGATTGCTGTTTACTTTTTATGATCCCTAATTCAGTAAGAAATATTCAATATTTAATCATATCTAAAAGAATGAAAATAAATAAATTATTATCAAATACCCCATCCTAGTTAATAAAATACCTTATTTTTGCAAAAAGTTGAAGGTAACTTATTTTAGAGGGTATATTTATAAAATTTTTTATGAATAAATTATTGAGGGAAATAAATGATAAGTAAATTCAAACCTAATTTTCATCTTCTTCATCTTCATCTTCTTTAACCAAAATTAATTATTAAGAATTAACATTATTGGGAGGATTACTTTAAACTAATTGTTTTGCTTACAGAGCCATTTTTTAATTTAATTCTGAGTTGTTATTTAGTTCGGTAAGTGAGAGACTATTTAAATAACCAGAAGCAGTTTTAGGAAAAGAATCTAGCTAAGAAGTTGCCTTTTTTCTTATCATAATTTAATCATCGTTTTGTGAATCTTGTGGTTATAAATTTTTATTTTCAATATTTTCAACTTAGTTGATATCTTTTAACTCTTAAGGTGGATTAATCTTAGAAAATTCAATGTTTAAATTTGGATGTTAAATTTAAGATGGATCAATATCATTCAATTCTTAATGTGCATTTTTTTTACTTAAAAGCTAAATAAAATTAGAATTGTTGTAATTATTCTAAAAACTTGCATTTGATTCTATGAATTCTCCATAGCTCTTTGAAAAATCTGCATAATTATTTCCTAAGATATGAGAAGGATTACCATTTTAAAGTATCTTTTTCTTTTCAAAGAAAGCAGGCTATTTTTGTTCAGAAAACTAAAATTAATTAGCATATGGAGAAAAGAAGTGAGAGCTCATGTTACTATTTGGATCCTTTTTAAAAAAATATTAAGAATTTTATTATTAATTTTAATGTGACTTATTTTACATTGTAGATTGCACTAGAGAAATTGAGTAAATTATTTTAAGTGTTAAAACTGCTTTACCCCTAAATTTATTTCATCTTATCTTTTTAAGGAGTTTAAGTATTCTAGTAAAGAGAAACTAAACTTTATGGATCTACCTGATTAAAATTATTAGTTTCTTAATGATTATTGTAAAACCTTTATTATTGACTGATTTATCTCGTTTATGATTTACTATTCTAATCATCAAAGTTTATCAGCTCTGTCGATGCTACTTGTTATTTCTAACTGATATTTCCATTGAAGATATCATCTTATGGCAAAGGTGTACTTGCAAAAGGATTCATGTTATACAATTTTTTATTGTAATCTTAAAAATCTTCATTTTATTATTTTTTATTTTACTTTTAAAGAATTTTATTTTTCTTGAAAGTGTATGTTTCGTTTGATCTTTTAGATGAAACTTAAGTATTATCCTTAAAGTAAGTTTCTCTATCATTGGCAGTTGAAGAATAGTAATCGTTGAGATATCTAGATTTATCAGAATAATATTGCCTAAAAATATTAGACTCAGTATTTTCATCGCGATAATCTTTCATTCCATAAGACCCACCTTCTGTTCCTAAAACACTTAACTAATCTTCACTTGATAGTCTTTCTTATCTATATTTGAAGGAAAAATTTATATTTTAAATAAATTAGGTTGAATAATTACCTTGATGATTTTTTGCTTTTAATCAATTCTTTTGAAAACTTTAATGATAAAATATTAGATTTGACATTTCTCTGTAAATTCTGAAAGAGATGTTAATTTTAAAGATGATTTTGTTTAGCTAGTTCCAAATCAGGACCATCTTCTGTCTACATATCTGTATCTTACATAATTTATTCTATATCTTAAATTTTTATATTCTTTGAAAAAATATAGTTTAATTCTTTCTTAAGTGAATTAATCATTTCAGTTCTTTCAAATCTTCTTTTTATTTTTTTAACTCTTTAGAATTCTAAATAATAATAAATCAGATTTCTCAACTACGTATCCTGCTTGATTAGTTTAATAGTAACCTCATAATAAAGAAACTCATTCTCATGTTTATCAATATTCTTCATAAACTTTAATTAATTTATAAATTAATTTCAAAATTTATTAAATTAGTTATTTTTTATTACTTAAACAATTTGGTCTTGAGGATGATTGTTATATTTAAAAAAGTAGCTGTTATACTTATCATTTTAGGGTATAATCATCACTGTAGTTAATTCAACTGAATCTTAAACTAATTTATTAGCAATTAAACCACTAGTTATAGGAATAAACCTACCTATATCGTATTATGCTAGCTTATCTAAAAATAATAAATTATAAAATATAAATAAAAACAAAATGTATTTATACCAGGGTTTTTTAAAAATTTGTTAAATGTATCTTCAAATAGCTTTTAAGAAACTCCTTAAATTGCTCCTTTTCTATTACAAAGCATGTAGTCGTATCCCTGTTTAAAAATAATATAATCTAATCTAATATAAATGTCTAGATAAATAACTACATTATGCATCTACTCAAAGAAGGCACATACTCCAAAATCTTTATCAGTGAATTAATCAATTTTAATTCTTTTAATCATTGGGAATATAAATCCATTTTATTGTTTACAGAGAACTAAACTCATTTGATTTTCTAGATTTGATTTAGAAATGCCCCTCTCAATAAAGTGAGACAAAAACTTATCATGGAATTTTTAAATAATATATGGCATTAATATTCCACAATTTTATCCTTTTTAAAAGAAAAAATTTTAATTTATTAAATATTTGTAAGTTGTAAGTAATAATTACCAATCAAATTTTCCTTTTTTTATCCAAAGATAGTTTCAACAGATGAAGTGACCCTGTTAATCTTACCAATAGGATTTAGTAAAGAAATATAAACTATACAACTGTTAGGTTTGTAAAGATTAGCAGTTAAATCATCTTTGCTTAAAGTTTAAAAAGAAATCCTATTACTCTTGGATATGTAACTTGATATCTTTACACCCTTAAAATTAAAATTATCTAAATAAATTTCTGTAATAAAATAGAGATATCTAGAAAAAGGGTTTAAGTTGAATAAAATCTTTAATATATTATCCACATAATCTCTCAGCTAAATCAATTTATCTCCTTTTTCTTACAACATTTTTAATTAAAAATAGTCTTAGCTAACAAAATTGAAAAATTCTCTTGCATCTGTAAGGATACATCTAATCGCTTTTGTAATTTTAAATAAAAGTTCATCAAAATCAATAACGCTCATCATATTTATTCTTTTTATATTTCAAATAAACAATTAATGTATTTAGCTTGAATGATTTTTTAATAAATTTACCTTTAATTTTAATTTGAGCTTGATTCAAAATATGTCTTGAAGTTAATTTTTGCTTTCTTTATTGTAGATTCTAGGATATATTGCTCTTTTAATGATGAAAAACTATTAGAATATTTCATTTAAACTATTTCAGTAAAGGCTTTTGTTGGTATCTTAACTATCTCAATCAGGTATGCAAAAAAGAGAAATTTGGCTCTTTTATCAGATTAGCTTGATTGCTTTTTATTGTTTATATACTAATGAAAATAATTTATAGTGTAATATTGCATATATCTTTCTCTTAACTTAGAGCTTAGTAACTCATTTACAGAATAATCTTTGATAAACATCTTACAGAAGCATTCTATTATTAAAAAAATTATTTTTTATTTGATAAATTAAAAAACTAAAATAAATAAATAAATAATTTACCTTCTAAAACGCAACTTTAAACATGATTCGTGAAGAAACCCTCAAAGTGTATACCACTACCTAAGTTATTTTTTTATTAATTAATATTTTTTCAATAAAGAAAGCATTCATAAAATTTAAAAAGAAATCCCTAAATATCCTAAGCTATCCTCATAAAATAATGAGACATTAAAATTTTGTAATTTTCATTTAATATTAATGAATTTTTAAATATCTCTATAGAAAATTTGTTAAGATTTATGAAAAATTGCCAAAAAAATTGATTATTCAGTTTTTTAATTTCAATAAAAAAGTCTAAGATTTAATCAAATTTTGATGAGATAAATAGAAATTACCTTTTTTAAGGTAATCTTCATAGTCAAGAAATGTATAGGAAAGCATGTTTCTTATTTTAAGGTCAAATGTTTGGAACCTTTTTGGAAATTCTTTATCTTATGTGAGGTAGCTATAGAGCGTTTGATAAACAAAAGAACCTAACTTCATTAAGATAGGACTCATGACGATGATAAGGAAATCAAGCTTTTAGTCTGTTTTGGTAAAAGATTGATAGCTGTAAATAGCAATAAAGAGAGAGAGTATGAAGTTAACTGATCTAAGAGAAGATACAAAATTACTTATAGTTATGGAATAGTAATTCATTTCTATTAAATAGTCTAGCATTCTTAAAAGACCTATTGCTGAGTTAATTATAGGAATTTGCCATGTTAAACTAGTGTTGATAATTATAGCCATTATAAAGTAATATATAATATTAATGAAGGTCAAATAGCTTTCTCTTTTTGATAAATAATCTTCTATGATAAAACTGTAATCGAAATCATGTAGAATGTAACCGATCATCCAAATATTGTAAAGTATCAAGTTAAAATTAGACAATAATAATAATAGAGGATAGTCAGTGTAATCTTTTGCAATCAAAAAATATTAATCTAAGACAGGTAAATATGCGATGACAATTATAACTTTATTAACAAAAGAAGCAACTAACAAAATCACATATTTAACTTGTTTGTTAATTTTAAATCTAAACAATCTCAATATGAAAAAAAAAAGTGCTGAGAGAATAGATATCATTATGAATGAGAAAAATAAATACTAGGATATTTTGTTCAGATCGCTTTTTGATTATGTGCTAGCACTTGATATCAATGGATGTATTCTAAAATATGCAAAATATCTTCCTAAACTCTAATTTTATTCTTATTATATTCCTTCATAAAATGATATTGACAAAATTTATAATTCTAATATCAAAACAATAAAGATGGAGAGCATTTTCGATCTTTTAAAAGTATTTAGCAGTTAGTAATATTCTTTAAAGTAGAATTAGAGACATTTCTTTTGCAATCTTGAAATAATACTATCATATTTTTTTTCTTCCAACTCCTTTTAATACTGCCTTTATTTGTTACTTTCATAATAATTCTTTTCCTATGATTTCATAAACTAGCTTTCAATGATTTAGTCATTGATGTTAGTCCTTTGTCTATTCATTATATTTTTCTAAAAACCAAAATAACTAACTCCCTATTTATATTTACTTCACTTTTTGATTGGAAGATTAATTATGCTAATTTATATTAATACAATCAAAAAATTATTGAATTTACACAATTTTTTTTTGAATTAAATCCAAAAAAAGAGTATTCTTTAACAAATTGTCAAACAGTAGTTTCTTATATTTGTAAATAGTGTATTAAAATATGTAAATTCTTAAAAATCCTAAAATCAAAATAGAGCCACAAACATTTAAGAATTAATTTGATTTCAAATTTATTTATCAAATTTCTAACAATAGTTGATTCTTCAATAATTTACATTCTCCAGATATCTCATCTCACTTTATCAATATTATTAAATGTGTAGTCAAACCAGGATAATGTATCATCTAAAAATTGTTTATTCCTAATTAAAAAATGAATATAGAACCTATTATAGCTTAAAGTGCTATGAACTAAAATTCTTAGTAGTTAGTTCTATTTACATGTAAGATAATCAATCAGTACATTCGAGCTGCATAAAATTCCTTTGAAAAAATAAAAATATTCTTCACTCGTTGCTTTTTCAAATGTTATCATCTATCAGTAAAACAAACAAGAAGATATAGTAGGAGGGAAAGAAGGAGTTAAGGATTTGAATTAACATATTAGGAACTAAAATTTAAGATTTGAGTGCAGAATTAATTTTTAATAAAATATTACCATATTGATGAAAAAATTATTTTTTTAATAAATCACCTTTAAAAAAGAAATATTTTGTTCTTATTTATTTAAAAATAAAAAAATTTGTTTTACTTCAGTAATTTGATAATTTAAATGCTAGTACCTAAAATTTGATTAAAATAAACACTTGAATCAAAAAATATATTTTCTTTTTGATGCAATCTAAAATTAGTTTACTTGAATAACAAATGAAATAAGAAAAATGATTAAAGTAGAATTAGTATTTGTTAAGTTAACATCTATTGTAAATAGATACAACAATAAACAGTTTCTAAGTAAATAATTAACACTTTATACAATTTTATTATTTTTATACTAACTTATACAAGCAAGCCACTTTCAAATTCTTTAAATAAACAAACAAACAACTGATGTAATGACTATTTTGATTGCTGAAGAAGAAAAAACTCACAGTTTGTCTATTGATAATTTTAGAAATTTAGGGAGTAGCAAGTGAAAGTTTATATTAAATTTCCTTAAATTAACCTTATTTGATAGATTCTTTTAAAAATTTTTATATTTATCTGAAATTTATATATATTGATTGATTGATAGATAGATAAATTTAGATTTTATAAGTAGTAATTTAGCTAGCAGGTAGATAGAGAGATAAATAATATTTCAATTTCATAAATTAAACAGCTCTTTCGCATTAAGAAGTAAGTCCAAAAATTCAGCTAGTGATATCTTTTAAACATAATAGTTAAAATGAGTTGTCTAAAATAAAAAGAAAATTTACTTATCCATCTTTATTGACATCACACTCAGTCAATAGATTTTCCCATACTTTTTCATTTAAGGGAAGACCTCCCATCATTTCTTCAAGTTCTTTCTTTGTAATTTAGCCATTTCCATCCTATTTTAAAAAACATTTTTCATATAAATTTCTTTAAACTAATTAAAAAGAATAAATTACTGTATCTATCAATTTAAATGCCTTTTCTATTCTATCTTTAGTTAAAACCTTTTCTTTCTACAGACAAGCGACTAAGAATTCTATATTTAAAACAATAGTTTTTAAATAAAATATTTCCTTTTTTAGTTATTTATTTATTATTTTTTTACCTGAAAACTCAACTTTTCCTGATCCATCTAAATCTAAATCATTAAAGACATTTTCTACTGTCTGTTTTGCTTTCATTGAGTCACCTAACAGCTTTGTATAACCTTTTTGATTTACAGTAAATATTTCGTTTGAAAAAAATGAAATAATTTTGTTTATTTATTACCTTCTACCAATTCTTCTTTTGAGAGCATACCATCTCCATTTGTATCAAGAGATTCAAAATGCTTAACCATTTCATTTTTATCTTAAGTATTTAAAACTTAATTTGCCATCAAATTTAAAATTGCTATTCTGAGTTTATTCTTTGCAGCAAATTATGAAAGCTTTTTCATCATTTTATCATCAAGAGGTTCTACATGAACATTACTCAAAATCCATGGATGAGCATATGCTTCAGTTGCAGAGATTCTATCCTTGGGATCATATTAAAGCATTTTTGAAATTAAATCCTTTGAGTCACTAGATCTATCAGCCCAATCTTCTTCTTTAAAAATGAATAAAAACTATTTATATTTAATACTTAATTTTTTAATAAATTACCATAAAATTCAAATTTGCCTTTTTTAACCTTTTCATATATTTCTTAATCTGTTTAGCCCCAGAAAGGAGGATATCTTTAAATAAAAAATTATTTATTTTAATTAATTTGAATAAAATATGATTGATTATTTATTACCCACATAAAAGAATGTACATAATGACACCTAGGGACCAGACATCGCATTTCTCATCATAAGGCTTTTTAGTTAAAATTTCAGGAGCAACATAAAATGGTGTACCAATTCTCTTTGTTAGTTTTTCATTATGATCAAACTTAGTGGAAGCACCAAAATCTATAACTTTGAGATTACTGTTAGTTGCTTTAGAGTCAAACAAAATGTTTTCAGGTTTCAAATCACGATGGACAATATTATTAATATGACAATATGATATAGCAGATAAAATCTGCTTCATGTAAATAGCTGCTACTTTTTCAGTAAAAGGGCTTACATCCTTAATTCTTTCAAAAAGCTCTCCTCCTGTGCAATATCTAATTTTAAATAATAAATTTTTGTGGTTATTTTTTGATTATGTTCTTTTTTAATTTTATTTTTAATATATAAATTAATAATTAAAATTTTATTAAGCAAATTTATGTTTTATTTTAGAATTAGGACAAATATAATAAATAATATCGTTTTTTAAACCTTATCAAATCTAAATTATTCTTTACAATAAATAAAAGAATTGAATTTATTCTTTCATGATTACTTTTACATTTATGAATAGCTTTGTTGCTTTTTTTACTTAATAGATTTAAAAGAAATTAATTGAGTTACTCAGAAATTAAATAGTGATATTTGTCATCTTGGAAATGCTCAAATACTTTAACGATGCATGGATGATCAATTTATCTCAAAATTGCTAGTTCTTCAAATAATTTATCTTCGTCTGATTTATTTAACTTCTTTTTAGGAATCATTTTCATAGCTCTATCTATTTGTGTGGTTTTATGTCTGACTAGGCATACAGTACCAAATCCACCTATATTATATTTTAAAAATAGAATTATATTTTATTGAAATGTTTAATTATCATAAATGTTTCAAGTGGATTTCTTAAGCAAAATCAATACCAATTAAAGAATAAACTTTTACCTTCACCTATAACTTTACCTATGGTATAACTATCTAATATATCTTATGTGCTAATCCTAACCATATTTTTCTAAATCTTAAAATCTTCTTGTTGCCCATTTTTATTTGCTATTATCATATTAATTTATTTAGTTACTGAATAATTCTTTCGCGCAAAATAAAAATGTAATCATTCATTATTCATTGAAAATAACATGAAAAATTACCATCAGATTTTACTGTTGAAAAGTTTCCAGTATTTGCTCCATTTGGCTTATCAACCTATTGATTAAAAAATAATTTTAATAACAAAAAAAAGATGAATTTGATTTTTTGCTCATAAAAATTATCTTTAGCCATAAAAGCAGTAGTTGCTAATTTTATTAAACTAAAATCTAAGAATTAGGAAAATTTTTATATCATTCATTTCTCCATAAATATAATGTAAAGATTAAAAATATTAACTACTTTTTGTGGTATATCTGTTATTGAGGATGTATGTTTACTAGTCTATTTGCTCACAGCAGTAGCCTTTTCATTTGCTGTAGTACTACCGTTTGTCTACTCTTTTGTTGAGTTGCTTATTCCTTAGTTTGTGATCTGTTTTTATTGCTTAGATACTTAGTTCTTTTCATAATCTTTCTCATATGATTCTGGGTTTTCTCCCCTTTCATTATTATCTTAGCTAATCACTTTACCTTCTTTTATATTAAATATAAATTAATATGCTTGTTCATCATCATCACATTTTAAATGCTCTCTATAATGTTTTTCATAATATTTAATTTTTTATAACTTTGCATAGTTTAATTGGCTTTAAAAGATTGCTGCAATTGTAAAGCAAATTAAGCGCAAGAAGATAGATTCCATATTTATCTAAAAAATAAGTAGCATAAAAATAAGCTATAAACCTATGATTAACTCATATAACTAATTGTCTATGAAAGAGTTTTATAAAACAACACTGCACTTTAACTATTTAAAGCTATGATTATTTTTCGGATAAATATGAAGAATTGAGAAAAACAAAATTAATGAGAGACAAAACTCTTTGTTTTTTTATAGAAATATTACGCCTACCATGAGTTTTATCTTCAATATTTTTTTCAGGCTCTTAGTCTTGCGATTGGCAGCAACCCATTTATCTATCTTATTTGTTTTATAAATATATGTAAATCTTGATTGATTCCTTATATGCTGATTAATAATTGATTTTTTCTTAATAATTGTATAGTATTCTAAAATCAGTCTTTCTATTTGTTTGTTGAGTTATTTATTTATTTACAAACTAATGCTTAATGCTTGCTGGTTTGCTTGTTTAATTGCTTGTTTTTTAATTAACTATCTAATTATTTATTTATTAATTAATCTTATTTATTCCTTTGTTAGTTTATTTTCTATTTTTTATTTATACTACTTAATCCTTTATTATTGCTACTTATCTATTAATCTCTGATTTTTTTTAATTTATTATTCTCTTTACCTACTAACTCTTTCCTTTTTTATTTCAAGATCTCCTTTTAGTTTTTAACATTTATTATTTTTGCAAAATAAAAATTCACGAATTATGTATTCATTATATTATATTTGTTTTCTATCTACTTACATTAATTCTTTTCTTTTTTAATCAACTGATTGTTACCAAGCAACCACTTCCTAGCAGTTATTTAACTATAATTTATTCATAGTGTTATATTAAAATATAATTAGACTTTTATTCCTATATTTACTCTCTTCTTTTTCATAAAAACAATTTATTTTTTTTATTACAAAGCTTTGATTAATATTTTTTTATTGCTATTTTATCAATTCATCACATGTAAATCCTACAAAAATAATAAAAAAAATAAACTTGTTTTTTATAAAAAATTATTTTTTTAACACTTTAAAATTTTGATAAAATACAATATTAATATCAAATTAAATTTGAGATTCTATAGTGATTAAAAAGAAGAAGAAATAAGTCAGAAGAGATATCAAATACAATCAATTGATAGGGTAGTTAATAATTGTGTCAACTTGAATTATTGAAGATAAAACAAGAATTATTGAGATATTTAGTTTACATTTTTTCAATTAGATTTTTGAAAGTAATTTACAAAAAATAAATACTATTTTTATTTAATATTAATCATTAAAATTTAGCACTATATCCTTGAGTACTGTCTCCGAATAACTTTAAATTATTTTAAAGTACGTTATTTGTTTTTAAATAAATATAAATTTCTTACAATACATTTCTTGTTATCCTAAAGTATTTCTAAAGCATATAGAACTTAATTGTCAGGCAAATCATAGAATTCTGTTAAAAAAATTAATTTAGAATTTATATATTGATTATTGATAAAATATTTTACTCTCTGTTGTACTAGTTTAGTTACCTCTAATAATAAATTCTAATGTATTTATTTCGCCAATTAAATAGTGTTTCTTAGCCTTTTTTAATTATTAATTAAGTCATTTACAAATATTTTGCGTGTTTATTTTTCATTGAATTTGTTTGAGATACACAAAATATATTAAAATAATTCATTCATACACTAAAATAAGTAATTTTTATGTATAAATTCTTTACCCATTTATAAATTTCATCAGCTATTTCGTTGGCAGAGAACTTTTGAACTTAAAATCCATCAAAAGCATCATTTTCCCATAAAACACTTCCTTATTAAGACATAGTATCTAAAACTAATTTGATTTCATCTCTGTTTAATCTCTCTAATATTCAAAATAAGATGATTAAATAACAAGCAACATCAAAAAAATTCATTTTACTTGGAATTCCTAAAGTTTATAAGCAGAAAAAGGGATAGCTTTCTTAACTTAATTCACTCAAAGAAGAGCTGTTTATATTTTTTTATTTAAAATATGCATGAGTAATATCAGCCCAGCTTGCTAATTATTTTTATCTAGTTTCAGCATGATCTTAAATTCTTAAGATTATTTTAACAATTTTACTTAAAAATTACCCAAATTGAATATTTTTACGTATAAAATGCTGGGTGCTATAATAATTTTGAATAATAATCTTGCTTTTCTTCTTAAAAATCTTAAATAACACTCTAAAATCTATTAGCCATTTTATTGAACCTATCTATCTATGTAATAAATAATTGATATTTTTAATGTTTAAAAAGTTAATTTCCTAATAATTAATATATTTATCAGTATTAGAATCTCTAAAAGATAGACAAATTTTGATGATCTAAGTCTTGAGAAATAATTAATATCACAAGTACTTATTCAATCAATAATCAAATAATATCTAAACTTATAATTTTATTTAATTCTAAAAAAAATTTTAAATAAAAAAATAATAAATTGATTTTATTTTATAATGTTTGTGTTTCTTTTTTTTAGATTATTTTTTTTAAGATTTTTTGAAAAAGAAAAAAAGGTATTATGAGTAAATTGTTTGTTTGAAATAAGATAGTAAACGATCTCAAAAAAGGATTAAAATATTTTAAATAAAAAGCATTGAATAGAAGAAATACATGTTTTTTCGTTGTAAAAAGTAATGTTACCAAAGGTAGATTAGAATATGTATAATTAATGTAGGATGGCTGAAATAAATTAAAAGGAGAAATAGAAGATTTTATTCTACTTATTGCTCAACGTACATAAGAAGAATCAAACTTATAGTTTTCATTTGTTTTTGATTTACTTTTGAATAAAGTAAAGACAAGCAATTATAATATTGTGTATGTATGTAATAAAGGATATATATCAAATAAAGCAAATTTTTATTATAAAAAATATATTGATTGATCTATCTGCCTGTCTAAGGTCAAATTTAGGAAAAATATTAAATTAAAACAAATATAATACATTAAGTATTAAAAAACTAAAAGGAATGTCTTCAAAGTAGAATTTAAAAAGACCGCATAAGGTTTTAGATGAGTTAGAGAAAAAAAAGGACAGACTCCTCATGTCAAACAAAAAGTAGGAAGAAGAAGAAGATGAGGAGATCAATGAAGTTGAAGATTTGAACAATAACCATTTAGATGGTGAATCAGAATCAGATGATACTGATGACGAAGAAGTAATTTGATATTTTTTTTTGTATTTCAAAATAAAAGTTTCAAATATTATGGGGAAGCCTTCCAAAAAGGTTTAGATTAACCCATAATAATTCTTTTAGAGAGGAAAGAAAAAATGAATTGAAGTTTCCTTGTTTTTTGCATAATTTTAAGTTATTTTTTAACAAAACAGATATTGGCAAAAATAGGTAGAGTTCCCTGGAAATGGTATGAAAACTATAAACACATGGGTTATGATGCTGATATGAAGAAAGTTACAAAAAGAATTTAAGGTAATTAAATTGAATAGATATTAATTTATATCTTTTTGAAAACTTTTATAGTTTACTCACAAAGAGCTAAGTTAACATTGCATTTTTTAATGTTAAAAAAAGTTATTAAACAGGATTAAAAGTTTTGAAAATGCAATTTTTTTAGATGAAACAATTGTGAATTTGGAAAATAAAATATTAAAATTATTAAAATAGATGATAAAATTGATGAATTCATTAAGAAAGCTGAAGATCCTAATTGGTGGCGTACTATTCAAGATGAATTGAATTAACGTGAAATAGTTTTAACCGATGAATAGTTAAAGTTACTTGAAAGAATTAGAAAAGGAAAGTTTGCATCAAAAAAAATAGCAGAAAATGATGTAATTATTAGAATATTATTTAATTTAGGTATAAGTGTTTATTCATACTGTTTTTTATATTCATTTAGTATGCTGTTGAATATGAATATGACGGTACTATGCCTCTTAGCAGTGCTCCTATTCCAAAGAGAAGATTTATGCCCTCTAAGCATGAAAGAATAAAAGTTAACAAGCTCGTTTAAGCTATTTAGCTTGGACGTATTGATCCTAAGAAATATTTAGAAGATTAAGAAAAAGAAGAATAAGAAGAAGAAATGCTTTTCGATATTTGGGAAGGAACATAAGAATAAGACGAAATTCAAAAAAAGCTTCCTCCTGCCATTTCAGCTCCTAAAGTTAAGCCTCCTGGTCACAACGAATCATACAACCCACCTGATGAATACTTGATGTCAGAAGTAATAAAAATAATATTTAAATGAGTTTAAATTAAAGAATAATATCAAAATAGAAAGAAAAGAAAGAATGGTTAAATGCTCATCCTGAAGATAGAGAAACTCCTTTCATTCCTAAAAAGTATGACTGCTTACGTCATGTTGAATTCTATCAAGGTTTAATTACTGAAAGATTTGAAAGATAACTTGATTTATATTTATGTCCTCGTATCCGTAAGAAAAAACTTGACATTGATCCTGAAAGTTTAGTTCCTTCAATTCCTAAGCCTTAGGAATTGAGACCTTATCCCACTAGTCTTAATATTCAGTACAAGGCTCATAAGGCCAGAGTTAGATGTATTTCAGTTCTCTATGACGGTTAATTTATGGCTTCTTGTGATGAAAAGGGAGAAGTAATCAATTCATTACATTTTTTTATTTGAAATATCTTATTTGATTGTAAAAATTAAGGTTATTGTTTGGGAAGTTAATACTGCAAGAATAGTTTGGAGATAAGCATACAGAAGTATTTGTTACAGCGTTTAATTCTAGCCACAAAAGGGTTTGTTAGTCGTTGCTAACGAAGACAAGATTTACATTTACAACATAAAAAAGATTCTCCCTAGCAATATTTATAAGTAAAACGAAGAAACTTTGGAAGAATCAAAGAAGAATCACGAAGTTGAATATAATGCACAACTTAAATGGGTATTTACTGATCCTGAAAGTGAAGAATATAAAGCTGGATTGCGTGTTTCAATCAAATTCAGCAATGATGTTAAATAAATTTCTTTCCATTAAAACGGTGATTACTTCTCAACTCTTTCACCAAGAGCTGAAAAAAGAAACGAATAAATCTTTATTCATTCTATTTCAAAGGGTAATTCATCTAAGCCCTTCTCAAAGAGTAAGGGTGATGTAGAAAAAGTTGCTTTCCATCCTAATAAACCTATTATTTTCATCCTTACTAAAAAGCACGTTTTTGTCTACAACTTACAAAAACAAGTAAAAATTCATTTTCTTTCTTTCTTTTTCTTTAAAAATATTAATAAAACATGTTTTAAAAATCTTTTAAAATTAATAAACAGGCTACCCTTAAAAAGCTTCTTACTGGTTGCTAATGGGCTTCAAGTATTGATATTCACCCTTATGGTGACAATCTCATAGTTGGTTCTTTTGATAAAAAAGTACTTTGGTTTGATTTAGATTTAGGTAACACTCCTTACAAAAACATGAAATATCATGAAAAAGGAATTAGATAAGTTTGTTACTCTAGAAAGTATCCTTTAATGGCCTCTGCTTCAGATGATGGTAAATTAATTAATTAATTTGTTTGATCAACTGTTTCTAATTGTGGTTTTTAAAATTAACAGGTAGTATTAACATTTTCCATGCTAAGGTATTCAAAGATTCATTTGAAAATGCTCTCATTCTTCCAGTTAAAGTACTTAAAGGACACACTGTTCATAATAGTTTAGGTGTTTTAGATATTGTATTCCATCCCACATAACCTTGGATCTTCTCTGCTGGTTCCGATCACAGAATTTTCCTCTGGACATGATGTTTTATATTTTATTTCAAGCAAGATAAATGCATTAAAAAGATAAATCTAATAGCGAGAGAGATATATTTATATAATTTTGCATCCACTATAAAATAAAATTTAATTTAAAATTTAATAATTAATTAGTTTTCTAAAAGATCTATATTTTATATGTGTTACCAAACCATTCCTAAATATGTCTTTCTCTATCATTAATTCTAATTAAATTTACCATCTAAATTATTCCTAAAATTTCAAATAGAAATCTCTTGCAATTTAGATTACAATAACATTTTATTAAGCATTAATTTACTTAGTTTCTCAAAAAAAACAATTGAAATAAAATCTAACAATTAATTCTTTATTAAAAACTATTAAATATTCTTTATTAAAATCATTTATTAATACTGAATCTAAATACTAATAATTTACAAAAACTAATTAAAATTTTGATTTACTGAATAAAAAATAATATAAAATTTGAGATCTAATAGATCTTTACGTGTTACTAAAATAAATTATTCCCTAAAAGATATTTGAAGTTAAAATAGTATCTCTATATTTCAATGAATATTAATTATTATTTTTGAACAAAATCATATCTTTTTAGTATATTTACTTTAAAAAAGTATTTTCAATTCTTCAAATATGATTTTTATTTTGGAAAATTTCAGTAGAATATTGACTTTATCTTGATTATTTTACTTACTTTTTAATTGATTATTTATTTTTTTATTTAATATCATTATTTGGTTTTTAACAGCAAGTTTTGAGAAAACATATTTAGACACGTATTTATTTAAAAAATAAAAAATAAATGATTATCAAATGCTTTTAAAATATTTCTTATCAGGTTTTTAGTTATGTTAAAAGCTATTTAAAAATTTTTATCTCTAATAGTTAAAATAATTTTATAATTATAGTTGACTATTGGCAAATAAATCCTTATTTACAATAAATATTAAAAAATATAATGAATCTAAATGCTTAAGAGTGTGATGCAATTTTTAATCATTTTACTAAGTAAAATAAAACATAAATGCAGTCTGCTAATGTTAGGCTAGATATTTAATTAAAATAAATATTCATTTATGTATCTATTTTCACAAATCAGAAATCTTGTGAGAACCAAATCCGAGCATTTCGATTTCGAACTTTAAATCAGAGTTAGGAGGGATAACAGAACCAGCACCGTTCTTTCCATAAGCTGTTTCGGAGGGGCAAGTAACAATAACGTGGTCACCCAAGGTAAGTCTTGCAACAACTTCATCCCAACACTTAATAACTCTTCCTCTGCCAACTTGGAATTAGAAAGGTTAATTTCTGTCCTTGGAGCTATCAAATTTTCTTCCATCTAAGAAAGTACCAGTGTAGTGGACTGTAACGTTTTCACCTTAAGTAGGATAAGTTTCGTAAGTACCAGACTTAAGAACTTCAATTTTATACTTTGCTAAAGCTTCGTCTTACTTTAAGCACATGGTCAAAGAGAGACCAAGTAATACAACTAAGAAAACTTTCATATTCATTTTTAATCTTTGCTTTTTTTATAATTTTTTTTAATAAGAAATTTACAAAATAAATATTAATGATTTTTTTTTCCTGATATCTTTATAAATTCTTTTTCAAATTAGATTAGTTCCATGACATCAAAAGTCATCAATCGATTGATTTATTTATTTATCTGTCAACCACATTCTTTTAAAATTTTACAAAAAAAAGATAAAAAGTTGTTAGATGGAATAATCCACCTCAAAATGTATTATAAATATATTGTTTGTTTTCTTGTTTATTTTTTCATATTTTCTAAGATTTTTATTTATTTACAATTAATTTATTTAAAATTTTTTATTTTAATTTTAGAAATTCTTCTTTTCATTTTTTATTCTTTTTGTAACTCAATTTAAATTAAATATAAAAATGTCAAGATAACTAATTAATGGCATAAAATTAGTTATAATTAATTTTATATAGTAATTCTAGAGTTTACTTAGACTTATTATGTAAATTACTTGAAATAACCTTTAAATTCTAAAAAACACTAAAATAACTTTGAGCCAATAGAAAAAAATAGATAAGAGAAATATTCTTAATTGTATTGATTTGATTACAAAACGATAATTAGATATTGTATTTAATATTAAAAAAAGCAAGCAGTAAATTTTAGAATTTTTGTTCTGAAAATGTTTTATAAATGGATTTTTAAATAAATAAAGAAATTACATTTGATTAATTAATGCTTGAACTATTGTTGAGTTGTAGAAAAATTAAATTATTGGTTTATTAATAAATGTAGACAAATAGTTTATTCACTTTGTTGATTTATTGATTGAAAAATAGAATAGTCAAAATCAAATAGATAGATTTATGTTAATTAATAAAAAAAGATAGATTCATTGAATATAGTTGTCTAATTTTATTTTATTATTTAAGCTAGCTTGAATGAAGCTTTTTATTATAGTATAGCTGACAAGGACTTGAAAAGAAAAGACAGTAACATCATTCAAAAAAAAAATATAAATAACAACATTTTAAGGATTAGTAAGTAGTAAACAAAGAATATGAAAAATACATTTTTCTGTAACATAATATCACTTAATTTGCTTATATTTAATATAGAATAGCTAGATTATATTTATATCATCAATAATAATCTAAAACAGCATAATATTTTAACATCCAGAAATTCTTTTTAAAATATATTATTAGCCATTTTCACCTTAAAATTCTTACTTAAATATACATATTTATGATGTAAGAATTAATTTCTATTGGAATGAATTTATTTTTAATATTTTTATGATCAAACAAATTACATATTTCTCAAATATTTTCTTGTATTTTAAAATATATTATTGGCCACTTTGACCATAAAAAAACATACTTAATTATTATGTTAGAATTAATTTGTACTCAATTTTAAGTTTAATATTGAAATAATTAAACAAATTACAAATTTTTCAAATGTTTTCTTGTGTTCAAATTCAAATAAATTTATATTTTTTTACAAATATTTTGATTTCTACAACTATTCCATTCAATTTAGATTAAAACATTTTATCATTTAAAGCATATTTATAAATATATTACATTCTTTAGGCTTTTAGGCTTATGGTCAATTTGACCTAATCAAGAAAAGAAATTCAAAATCCAAGAAAATTAAATTAAAGTTTTTCGTTAAATTATATCAGTTTTTAATAATGATTATGAGAAAACTTTTATTTTTTAAATTCAAGCTTGTATTTTTGATTTGGAAAATAAGCGATATTTGTCATGAAGATTACTAATATTTTAATGAAATCTTATAAGAAATTAATTCTAAAGTATTTCTCTGCCTTTTAATTCCATAAATTTTACTTCTTCTAAAATTTCATTTCAAAACAAAAAGCTTTTTAAAATCATCAATTATGTAATAAATTATAATGATTTCTAGCAATTAAAATCCTTCAAAAACTAAGAGTTTTAATTTAATTTATTTATAATAATATTTTCCTATTTCTTTTATGAATCATGCTTTTGGAATATTTTCTTTTTATTTCTTCAAAATTTTTTTAATATTTAAAAAACAGATAAATAATTCACCAATAACAAACCTTACTATCCTTTCATAAAAAAAATGATACTATATATCTAATTATACTAGTGCCAAATTATATAAGCTTCAAAAATAATTTCTGGTATTTCACAACATTTTTTACAGTGATGTTAATATCTGAGAGATAACAAACAGTATATTTAAGTTCAAATTTGCTTTAGAATAATTTTTCATTTGAGGTATGGAACTTGAATGACAAAAGTTTTAAAAAAAGCAGATAAAAATCTGACGAAAAATAAGCCTAAATCATTGATTCTTTCTTCCATTTTAAAAAATATGTACTTTTAAATCCTAATTTACTTTTAAAGAAACTCTTTGTTTATGCTTTTATCCAAATTTTTTGAGGTAAAAAGGAAATTTATAATGAGATCTTGGATTTTTATTAGAAAACTTACATTGAGAAATAATTGAAATAAATAGATAAATACTTTCACAAGAAAATAAACCTAATTTAAAAAGGAATTAATTGTAAGACTTAATTAACTTTTTTTTATTATCTCTTCTGTTATTAATCAATTTTTAAATGGTATTTCTGAATAGAACCAATTAATAATTCAATTTGTAAAAAAAATTTAAGGTAAATAGGGTAGGGTGCTGTTTTTTTTGTATGCTACTCAAAAAGAGAAGATAATATGAAGTGAATTTTTTGATAACATAGTTGCTAAGACAGAAAATAGAAAAAAATAATATTTTTGAATTGAATTGTTTGTGTTTAGTGGAATATACCTGATATATTTATTTATAATTGGGTTATTATTATTTCTAAGATTATGTTAGCTAATAATTAATTTATGGATAGAAAAGAATTCTGATTACATATGATAATGTATTATGTAACACATAAAATAGTTCTAATTTTCATGTTGCCTTTCATGGATGAACTTAAGAAAAATACAAATAAAATAAGGTTTATCTTAAGTAAGAATAGGATATTAATAGTATGAATTTTTATGAGTTATGCTTACTTAATGACAAATACTATTTTTGCTATTTATATGAGTGGGAAAAGAAAGAAAATTTGAATTTGAGTGGATATGAAGATTAATAATTAGATTAAAAGAAAAATGAATGGAAAGTAGATGTTCATTTTTAAAAATATATTTTAAATTATGTGAATTTAATTTAAAGAAGAGTAACTTTAAATGAGTTATGATTTCATATAATTAAATGTAGGTAAGCATATTGTTTTTTTGATGTTACTCATTATAACAAATCTTTTGAAGAATGTATTGGCACCAAATAAAATAAATATTTCATAAAATTTAATTATCTCCAATAATCATGAAGGGAGTCTTATGGCAAAATAACTCAGTAATTGATTTATTATTTCTTAACCTGATTTTCACAAATTCTAGTACCATTTTTCATTTATTTAATTACAGGATAATTAAATTATAAACTTTATTAAGCCAGCTATCTAGCTAGCTTGCTATATCATCTTCTAAAAGAAAAAAATTAATATTTAATCATGGTAATGTAAGTTTTAATCAAATATTTCAGAACAAAAAATATAGATTTGCTTGATTATTTGTTCCTTTCTCCTTAATTTTATTGAATTGTTTATTTATAATTAGTATAAATAGTTTACAAATGATTACTACAAATTATTTACTTTTAAGCAGTTTAAGTTGTAATTACAAACTCAATTAAGAATTCTATGTTTATTTGTTTTATTTTGTATTTATTTTACTAGCCGATTAATTAAATAGTTAGCAATCATAAATATAGCTTACAAATGTAAAATGAGATCTAATCTATTCAACCAAATCTATTTTACTAATTTTTAAATATTTGTAAGGACATAGTTAATCTTTGTAAAACAAGCATAATTGTACTAGAAAAATACCTTTTCAACCTAGAAACTAACGACTGAATATTTTAGCAAAAACAAAATAAGTTAAGAAAATATATCATTTACGGTTCATTATTATACTATCATCATTCATAGTAATCGTCTACAATTCCTATTGGATGATTAAATTTTCTTGTATAGAATCAAAACAAATTTTTTCAAATATTTGGCTAAAACGAGAGAAATTCTTTAGAGTTTAAAAGTATAAATTTGCTAAAATAATGGATTAGAAGGTATATGACGTCCTAAGAATATTTAGCTTAAGAAATTTAGGTGTAAGTAGTTAGTTGGATTAGACAAAATAAACAAATGGAAGAGAGAAATTAAATTAATGTAAGGTTCTTAGATGGCCAAATAAATATTTTTAGATTAGGTATAAAATTTAAAAAGAGTAGATTGGTGTAATGAAATTTAGTGCTAAAAATTAGAAGAGCTAAATAACTATTTTATATACATAGCTAATGCTTGAACTGTAAGAATAATCAAAGTATGTTAAGAAACTAATTAAACATAACTTCAAAATTTTTTATTAGTTCATTAAGAAAGAAATTCGAAAATTAATCAACAAAAATATACATTTGCGAACAAACATCTATTACATTACTGGAGTAAAAAAATTAAAATCCGAAAGATGAATTAATAATTTTTTAAATATTTTTAACCTTTCTTTCATTCATTTTATTTACATTTAAAATTTTATTTTTTCCTAAATACTTCAGAATAATTTCTTAATTATCTAAATAAAACATCTCCCTCGTCATTTAAAATTAATTATTCCAAATTACATACAGCTTTTTCTTAGCTCGCTGTCCTCCTTTGAAATAATCTATATAGACTCTCTATTTAAAAAACAATGAAGTAAGTAAGTATATAAATATTTTATGTAATCTTTTTGGACACCCCACTTATAAAGTCTAGCCAAAATTACACCTTTCACTTACAAAATTAGGCCAGTTTGATTTTATTTTTATGATTTCAATCATTATCTGTAATATTTTATGTAGTTTGTGTTTTTTGATTTAATGTAACAAAATATTTTTACATAAAACCTTGCCTGGTTAAAGAGAAAATATTTTTCTTAAGGGTCAAATCATGTAATTTAATGTCTAAGCATGATAAAATGATTTTTAAAATATGAAATAGATTTTCCATGTTTGTTTAAGATAGAATAATTATACTACTTTTATTCTAAAGTATATTTTATTAGGAATTAATCTCAAATGTTTCTTAATTCAATGAATTCTTTATTTTTTAGTCTATTTCTTATCAAATTTTGAAACAAAAACACAGGACTTTCTTCCATAAAAAAATTATTTTTTTTAAAAGATGGGTTAAACTGTGAGAGGTAAACATCGCATATGGATTTTTGATAAGAAATATCACCCGGCGTTTTAGATTAGAATAATCATACCCCCAGATTTAAATAAAAATAATATAAATGAAAAATTAATATTTTCAATTAAATGAATACTTCTGATACATTCTCATACAAATTAAATAAGGAATTTTTTGTTTGAAAAAAATATTTTTTGAAAGAAAGAAGAACACTGTTTAAAATTTTTAAATGTAAGAAGAATACTTTTTAAAATTAATGATAGATTTATGATATGAGATAGAGTTTCATTGCTATTTTAAGATAGAATAATCATGCTATTTCGCCTGATTTATTCTAATCCAAAAAAAAATAGAAAAATAAATATTTAGTTCAAGGAATACTTTCTTTTTTTGTTAATCTTCAAAGAAATAATAAGAAGGAATTTAAATTTTTTATTTAGATTTAAAGAAATAAAATAACAAAAATTAAGTCTTATTTGATAGATTTTCATACATTTTATGTAAATTGAAATTTCCTTTTATTTTTTTTTCTACTTGGATGACAATTAGTTTTTTTATATTTTCTGTCTGTCTGTTTGTCAGTTTTTATGTCATCAGTCTCATAATAAATTTAAATTGAAAGTAAATTTTATTAATTATTACTTAAAAAGTAGGTGAAAGAGAAACTACTATGACAAATATTTTCTATACAATAGCAAGTTTTAATTTAAGTTATTTTATCAGTTAGGACAATTATTCTGAGCAATTTTTATCAAAAAGCATTCACTTTTGCAATTATCTTTTTTCTACAAATTTTTCTTTTAAATTACACAAGAATACTTTTTGTAATAAAATTGCAAAAGTCCTTATTTATATTTCTAGAAAATCATGATCATGTATCTAGAAAAAGGGATTGTGCTTTCGATGGTCTATATTTCAACATTTTTGATTAAAAAAAGATGTTTTTTTTCGAGATTATTAAGAAGGATATTTTTAATTTTTGCTAATTTTCTAAGTTTACTTTTCCTAAATTTTACACAGCTCTTTTTTCAAAATAGAATCAACATAAAACTGATAGCTTATTATCTCATAGCAAAAAACAGTTCTGGCTAGCTTGATAATCTAGTATATTGGTTAGCAAGGCTTTTTATACTGTATAATAGATAATCCCTCAATTAGAACCTAAAGGTGAAGAATCTAATTATAGTCTATGATTGTATTTTTGTTTTTTGCTAGCAAAAAAAAATTTGTTAAGAAGCAAACAAGCAAGTTAGGAAGCAAGTTAAATAAACATTTTAGAGAAAAAAAATAAGAGAGTAAATTAGAAAGTGAAAAGTGAAGTTAAATTTTAGTTTGTAAGATAGAAATATTTTAAATGTTTTGTATGGTAGAATACAAATGGAGAAAAAACCATTAAAAAAATACATATATTATGTGAATAATCTGCTACTGCGATGTGGTTCTAAAAACTAACTTTTTTGCAAGAATTAAAAGGCTAAAATCAATTAATTTAAAAAATCAATAAATCACACTCATTACAAACACAACACACCCATCCGCTGGCTAAGGATTTTTAATTCAGATTTTTGAAGTTGTGAAGAGAATTGCTTACATTAAGCTCTTTTATTTGGTTAAAGAGGCCTTCTTCAATTAACTAGCTTTGCTTCGCGATAATAGTCAAATATGTAACATCATAATCTTCTGCAATATAACTTTATCAAATCTTTCCATCTTTATTTAGTCTATTTGATTGTTTATTTATTTGAGTTTGTCAAGTAATAGCTCTACCCAAAAGCATGTTTATTTGAATTATTGTCAAAAAATCAATAAAGTCACCAAACAACTGAGCTTTAAATAAAGATTAAATTTTGAAAACAAATGAAAGTATATTATGTTATGTATTTCTTAGTTTGCTTGCTTGCTTGCTTATTTGTTTTATTTTATATTTTAGTGATTTGTTCATAAAAATAAAATTGATGATTATAAAATCCGGTATTGATTAAATCAAAATAGTTTACTTGACCGAAAAAATTAATCAAGTCTTAGCATTTTTGAGGAGTGGCAGAATGGCTGCTCACGAATTCAAAAAGATAAGCATTATAATTGATAAACAAGGAATTTCAAAGTTATGTAAAGTAAATTTACGCTATTAATACGAATGCTGAATATAATCAGGTATTTGAAAGAAAAAAAGAAAGTCGATTGATCGATCAGTTAGGCTGGTCAAAAGTTCATTTCAGATATCAAATGCATAGATTTATTCAAAACAGTAATTCAAAAAGATTACTAAGTATCTATCAACCTAACAAAATAATGTAAAATCCAATAACCATTTAGGAGTAAGGCTTTTAATTGACCTCTAAATAATAAATAGATAGTAATTTTAAAAGATTTTGATTTATCATCATTCGTTAGATTTGGAAGTATCTTATTTGTTTTTTTGTTTGTTAGTTAGGTTATATTTAATTCAAAAATTAAGCATCTATATAGTTATTTATTTATTTATGTTATCTTAATTGTGTTAAAACACTTTTTCTACTGTAGATTTATCTAAGTCATTCTTTTTATGGAACTAAACAAGGAATTAATTGAAGGAAAAGCTAACCCCATTTTGTTAAAATTAAAAAGTTATAATAAAAAACTCTAAATTATAAGGCAGAAAATTTAAGTATAAAAACAGTGCAGCCCTTTCTCATTAAATTATAGGGAAATAGAACATGAATGATCTACATATAAGATAGGCTGAAAAGTTTAAGAGAAATTAAAGAATTACTGGGATAGCCATAGATAATTTTATGGATTATTTGAAAAAATAATTTATCATATTTAAATTCATATCTCTTTGATATCTATTTATATACGTGATTTTAGTAAAATATATTAGGTATATTTTCTCATCTAATTAAATCTTGTTGCACCCCTCCAGATAAAATAGTAAATTCGCAAAAATAAGCAGCTAAAAAACTAAAAGTGTTCGAATTGAATGCTTGATTTTTATGCTTTTCTTTGCAACTTCAAAAAATTAGCAAAAAATGATGAATCCCTTCTTTTTTTATTCATAAATTTAATTATTCCCGCAAGTGAAATTAGTTATTGAAAATAACGAAGGTTCATATTATTAAAGAATACACTCTATATAAAAAAACTGTTGGTAAGTAAAAGGGGGAGAAAAAAAATTAATTAATTAAAAAAAGTAAAATTCAGACATCAATAAACCAAACAAGCAAAAAAATAAATAAATAAACAAACAAACAAATAAATAAATAAATAAAGCTAAGCTAAGCATCTAAGGCAAATTAAATAATAAATATTATCATAAAAACAAGATAGAAAAGATTAAATAATTAATATAATTAAATTAATTCAAAAAAATTTGCAGTAAGCATTTTTATTCATAGTATATCCTCTATTCGGCTAACTAAAAAACAAGCCAACAAACAAACAAAGAACACAAATCAAAAAAGAAATAAATTTATTTGGTAAGGCAGGAGCTGCTGTAGCCTTGAAAAAAATAAATTCTTCCTGGTAAATTCATTAATATCTTATTAAAAGAATAATTCATTTGATACAATAATTCTATCAAAATATCAAATTGATCAATTTATTTTTGATAAGTAAAAATTAAAGATAAATTATTTTGTATAAATATCTATAGTAGCAAATAATTACTAAAATTGGATTTAGAACTTCTAACAATTATCAAGGAGAGGCCTATCCTCTAATACCTGTTTTTAATCGTATAGAAAAATATTATCAATTGTAAATTATCAGAATAAAGATCTCTTGCTCTTTTTGCTTATTATTGCTATCTTCCATATCTTTACATTTAATTTCAAATTATGTAAAATTAGAAAGGTAAATTTTATCATTCATTTTGATATATAAATGCAATCTAAACTAAATGTGTTTATGCATCAATAAACTGATGCTTTTAATTTTTATTTGGCTCTTTGAGCAGTTTTGCTCAAATTTGAATTTAGGCACTAAATTTATGAAAGTTAATTGGTTGATTTTTATGAAAATGATATCGAAATTTTATTTGTAAACTGATATCAAAATTTACTTACATTTGCTTTTATTTTGAAAATATTCCCCAATTATCATAAAACTCAACGTTATTTTTTGTAATCGTATTGATCAAATTTGATGAAAATTTGTATCTATAAATCTATAACCTATGAAGCTAACTGAATGTGTGAGCGTGAATGCTTAAGTATCTAATAATATTTTCCTACCCCAACAAATATTAAAAAATCAATTAATAATAAAAAAAATCAGTAATCATCAAATAATTATTTGTTTAAATCGAATATTTCCAAAAAATTAAGATTAAACTGAAGTTAGAAAGAGCTTTTTTTAAAATTCTTATTTGATAGCCAAATATTAAAAAAACAATAATGAATAGCTAACAATTAATCAAAATTTGAAAGCAATTACAATATCATCAAAATATCTCTTTTCTATTTTTCTTTTCTTACTTCTTTTCTTGTTTTTCTTCTCAACCCAATATTTGAATAGACGCAAACTAATTTTTATGTTAAATTTGATAAACACTTTCAAATTTACCAACAATCTAGTTACCAAAAAGCTTTTTCTCGCTATTTTTTGAAATCCGCACTTCTTTGTAACCACAACAATAATTGGAAAAATAAAAATGAAATTTAAATGTTTGGTTAATCTTACAGGTCGAGTAATTAACAAAAAAATAAAAATACATCTATAGTAGAAAAGAATAAAAAATACACAAAATTAAAATGTGTTGAAGAAAAAGATAAAATATGAAAACTAAAGAAAATAATTAAAATTGATTGAATTTCACTTTTAGATTTCAATAATGTATGAATGGTAAATACATGAAAATTAAAAACATATTTTTTCAAATGATAGGTTGGTTACTAATAGTGGTACTTACACAATGTTTTAAAGGTAGCAGCAAAAAAGCTAAACCCATTCAAAAATTTATTAATTATCCAATCCAAAAATCAATCAATGACTTCTTTCTTTCTTCTCTCTTTCACTAATTGATTTGCATAGATTAAATAAAAGAGCCTTATCCTAAAAAAACCCACAATTGACTTCCACAAAATTTTTATAATTAATTCCAAAAAAAAAAATTAATTAATTAAAAAAAATAATAAATTTTTAAACAAATAAAGATTAATCTTTAGAAAATACAGAACAACCCTAAAAAGAGTTAGTTGCTCTTGCTGATTAACAACTAGATTTGACGACATCCATTCCATTTAATCCTGTTATTGAAGATACTGAAAAGAAATAGGAGTCATTCAGTTAAATAGAATAATTATTTTCTGATCCTAACTCTCTGTAAGGAAGCTTAACACAGATATAATCTAACTTATAATCAGATTAAACAAATCTAAAAAAACAATCTTCTTAAGAGATATAATTAAAATCTGAAAATTTAAATCAAATTCAATCTTCTTTATCTGATTTTAAACTTACAGATTAATTTTTCGATTCAAATACTTGTCTTACTAAGTCTATACCATTTCTACCATAAAATAATTAGTCAAAAAGTAATCTTAATTAAGAGGAGAACAAGCAAGATTCTTTTCATTTAAACGCCCAAAATATCAGCATCACCAATAGCAATACTAATACTAATAGTAGTAGTATCACAACCAACACATCAAGTAAGCTAAGTAAATTAAGTACATCTTCTATTTACTCTTCCCAAAATAAAAAAATACCCAAAAAAGCACTTGGAGTGAACTTGTAAAACCGCGTGATTTTTCCTGTTAATAATTTAGTTTCTTCAACTTTAAAATTGTCGAATTCTACTTACAATTAAGCATCTTCTCAAAAGCCAGAGAAGGTGCTTAGATTACTTAAAAAAGACATTATGTCTATTAACTCAATAAATGATTCATGTAGTACCTACACAAGTATCCCTAATATTAATGATGAAGATTCTTCAAAAATATATGAAAGTAATCAAGTCTCCATTGATGAAAACGATGATTTAGAAAGTAAGATACATGCTTGGTTAGACTAAGAAGATGTACACATTACATGTCCATCTTCTAAAATGCATGACTATTATGATAATATCCGCAAAAGTACCATAAGAGATATTAACTACAAAATTCTTAGTGGAGAGGATCTTGACTGTTATCCAACTCCAGGATCTACCTCTTCATTCAATCATTTAAATCATTTGACAGAATCTCCACTTCCATTTACTCCTACTCCTCTGATCGAAAGGAGAAATCCAGGCTAGCTAACCACTCTTCTCCCTGCCTGCAGTTTCCTAAACCGTAGACGCTTGACCCAAAAAATAGAAGATAAAAAACCTAAAGAAATAGAAGAAGACTGCGATGAGTGGGATCAAGATTGAATATTTGTAACTAATTGAAATAAATAATAAAAGCTATAAATTTCAAAAGAAGAATATCTCAATTAAACAAATAAATAAATAAATTGTTACTAAATCAATGTCGTTTTTTCAAATATATCTCTCTATCTATTCACCTACCTACCTATGCAACTCACTGCCTTCTTAATTAACTCCTTCATATATGCAATTCTACCTAAAATTAATAAAAATCTGAAACAATAAATAACACAAAAAAAAAAAATGGGTATCATCTATCTTGAAAACTGCCTAGTCTATTCTTTACTTTTATCTTTCGTTGAGAATGAATAAATAAATAAATAATTTAGTTAAAATATTGATTGATTTGTCTTGGTCTCCAAAAATTTACCTTTAGCAAAATTTGTTTTTCTCACTTTTATTTGAAATATTTAAGCAAAAAAAAAAAAATCATTAGGGGTTGTTAACTTTAAATTAAAAAGAAGGATAACAATTCATAAATATCTTAGAAAAGGTAATTCAAAAGATAAACAGACTGTCTGTCTGACAATCAGAAAATTAACATGAAACTCGATTAAACAAATTAATATCTTATAATTTAAAAAATAAATCGATCTTTTATGGACTCACAAAGAATAATAAAATAACTAACGAACTAACTAACCAAATAACTAACTTAATCAAATACAAATGGTATAAAAATAATATTTATACCCATTTGAACTCTCTTAAATACTAATAATAACTAAAAAAATAAAACTTTTACTATGAAAGGGGAAGTTGATTCTAGGGATAATCTATTTGTTTATAAAATAAACACAAGTCTCTCTCATGTTTAAAAATAAAAAATAGAAAGCCAAAATTAAGATTTGTGTGTAAGCCCGAGTTAATCTATATCAATTTGGCTTGCTTGATTGCTAGCGAATTGAAATTAAAAACTTATTTACTTTAAATAGATTTTTTTGTAAAATTTTAAGACTGATTCGGCGGCTTAAAAAGTAACGCAAAATATTGTCAGAATAATTAAATAAATTTGAAAAGGAAGAATTAAATCTAAAGGCTAAAGTTGGTTAATTAAAGAAATAGATCATCAAACACCAAAAAAAAAAGAGACTGATTAATATGTGGATTCATGCTTTTTATAATGAATGAGACACATGCAATAGAAACTAATTTAATTGATTCAAGTAGAATAAAAAGAAAGAACTTTTTACTGATTGAATAATTAAATCTAAAAGATTAAAGTGTTTACTGAACTAAAAACTGTTCTTAAATTTTAAATGCTGAAGTTAAGTTCTTTTAATCCGACGCCTATTAAAATTTATCCCAAACTAAAAATTATTTTAATACCTGTCAGAGTCTCTTGAAAATCATGAAAATTACCCCACTTTCTTTTCAAGCTAAATAAACAAATAATTAATTACCCTATCAATCAACTAATTTCACTTTTACCTTAGACCTTTCTAATTAATGTAAATATATTTAAGAAAAATAGATGATTTTTTCTTTCTATTCTACTTTTTTCCCATCCATTCTATCTTCGATAACCCTCAGATCACACAAGACTCAAATAATAATTTATCATATCGCTCTTACATACAAGACACACACATACATACATACTTAATAAATAAATCCTTAATTTATACTTTAAATCATTCTACTCGATATTTAGAAGGTCTTTCCTAAACAAAGAATATATCTATCTATCAACCTAGCTAACTAACTAACTAACTAATTAACTCCCTAATTACCTATTTATTAAACAAAGATGTTAGTTAATTAAGAGGGCAAATTATAAAAACATGTAAGAAATATAATGAAAAATACAAAATATTTAATAAAATATATAAAACATTTCAAAATAATATATATAATATTAATGTAAGAATTATTTAATCATATTTATAAACTCTTGACAAATATATTTGTATATGTAAAATTCATAATATTTATCTTTGTTCATCTCTATTAATTACAATTTGAGTACTAATCAATCAATGTACCATATCATAAACATATTGATCTATATATATATTTATATATATAGTCTATTTTAGTATTTATTAACACTTACATACATAACTTAAATTAATCCTTTCTATCTATTTCTAACCTATTTAAATTTTGTACTTTTTTTTGTTCTTTCTTTCATTTATATATAAGTTGTTTTGCAATTGATTTGCATCATTTATTCTTTTTAATATTAATCTTACCTTTTATCAAGAAATTCAAATCTTTATTTTAAAGAGAACAAACAATAAAATTATTTTAAAAAGTAAAGAAGGAATTTATTCTGAGATTTTTTTATTTATTTTGCAACTCGCATTAATTAATTCATTTCATTGAGATTTATGCATCTCAAATATGTTTTTTTATGAATCCATTGAAAAAAAAAGGAGTAAATAAAAAAATAATGGATGGATTTGTCAGAAATTAAACAAAAAGGGGGAGGGGAGAAGTAGTATTTAAATTTGAAATTGATAATGTATGACTATAAGATAAGGAAAATTTGAATCCTAAATATTGTGAGAAAACATAAGCTAATTTATTGCCGAATTATTAAGTATTTATATTATATTTATGTGGCTAAATATTATATTATAAATTTACAACTTTATGTTTAAGCAATCATTACCTTTTGTTTTAAATAAACAGATTCTGAGAAAAATATTATGATTTATCACTTGATAAGTGAATAGAACACAAATTCATGAAGATTACAGCAATAATTTTTAAATGATAACTTTTTAGCCATCAAGTAAAAATTATAAAAGGGAATCAATCATCCATCATCATTTTTAACAAATGTTTAGAAAATGAAAAAATTTGCATGCAGAAATATCTTGATAAACATCTACCAAAAATTATCAATATGGGACAAAAATAGAATTATACCCAGCGGTTTCCAAAAAAAAAAGAGTTATTATGGCAAACAAGTATCTAAAAAACAGATGTAAGATAATTTTCATTATCTGATTTAATTTGCTTACAAATATGAAAAATTATATGCTTGAATCACTTTTTAAAATATTAGTAAAAAATCTGTTTGTGATTAAATAGCTAGGCTAATCAATCAGAAGAGCAGCAATCAATCTATCAATCAATTTTTTTTCAAAGTTAATTTAATAAATTTATAATTTAGACAAGCATTTTAACTAACTTTCGAATTTCAATCTATTCTTTTACATTTTGCTTGCCATTTTATCATTGTTTAAATATTTTTATGTTATATAAATATTTCACTTCTAAATTCTAAATAATTGCTAAAATGTCATTTAATTTTAATTTAGTTCATTTAAAATTTATGAAAGTACTGATGTCTCCTTATTCTTTTAATATATATCACTTACTAGCTCATTTTCTTTTCCATATCAAAAAAACTATTTAACCACTATTAGATAATTAAGCACCAATTAATGAACAAAAAGTTTTGACAAATATTTCTTTCTACTTCTTATAACTCTAAATAAATAAACCTTCAATACCTTCTTGGCTAATTTTTTTTGTGAGCCACTTATTTACTTTCGCAGGCAGATATAATCATTAGATGACCTAATGTAAATGCACAAAAAAACAAACAACTTCTTTCTATTAAATTGAGATTGCTATTTCAGCTTTTTCTTCAATTTTTCTTACAAAATACGAAGATTATTTTCTATTGAAAAGCTATTTAAAATATTTTGAACTCTCTTTTTCTAGCTTTCACTTTTATAATTGAAAAATATAAGACTAAATAAATGAATAAGTAAAAAAAATTAGATTACTTTAAATATATTTTGATTGTTAATTAACTTTACCTAAAATACTAATAAATTTTAAGTGAGTAATCAAAGAATTCGGTAATCTTTAGTAGATAAAGGAAATTATGTAAATAAATAATATTCCAGTTTACTAAAATTCAAAAAGTAAAAGGTTTATTGAAGAATAAGTTTATTCTTTTATTAATTTGAGTTTTTTTAGCTATTACTCTCAAATTTAAAAATAATAATCAAACTACAAATAACTTAAAAAACATCAACAGATTAAAATAAAAACACAAACAAATGTTATAATTTCAGCTGAAAAATTTCATATTACATTCAAATTTACAATTTTTATCTTTAATCCAATTTAATTGCCTCATTACTACCTATTATTTGTAATTTACAAGTTTTTTTATTCACCAACTTCAATTAAAACATACTCACTCACTTGCTCATTAATTCACTCATTCTTTATTTATTTATTAAAATCTGTTTAAAAATTTATTCATTTGAGCAAAAAATGAATAATTACTGATAACTAATTCAGATTACTCACTCTAAAGAAAGGCTTAAGAAATGTTAAAATTTATTATTTTTTTTAAGTTAAATGATTCTATGAAATGAAGTATTTACAATTCGATAGAACACAATGATAAATAATTACCAAAATAAAAATTGAATTTTATTATGAGTTCATCATTTGCTTTTGAACTACTTTTTGGCTTGATTAGCTTGATTAAATTTGCAGCTGCTAAATTTTCGTCATATTTGTGTTAACGTGAATAAATAATTATGATATATAGTTTATTTCATTAATTGTGTAAACCAAACTAAATTTAAATTTATTCATCTTTTAAATTTAACAAACTAAATTTTATGAATATTTTAGCTTATAAACTCACTATTAATAAACATTTTACTAAATTTAGCTAATGAATGTTCAATAAAAATTTGGATGATGATTTTATACCAACGCATATTAATAGTTCTAATACAATTTGTAAATTCAAGTATGTAGTCTTTTATTCTTTCATTAAATTCATTAAATTTCTTATAAAACAATAAGATCTTCTGAAATACACATTTATATTACACTAAATTTTTGATTATCTCAAGCTTAATTTTTATTTTTATTTATCATTTAGCATTTTCTAGTGTGAAAAACCACTTGAATATTACACATTCATACCTATTAAATTCTTAAATATTAATTGTATTCTTTAATTCTCTCCCATTTTAATGATTACCACTTTCCTATCTTACAAAAATAAGTATAAAACGCTCTTACTAAAACCATTTTTTATAATTTTCACTCTAATTAAAATGCTGATTTTCTTTATTATCTTATATTAGTGTCTTCAATAAATACCTATGAAATTTTATTTTGCTTACATAAACATTAAAATTTAGTATTAAAATTGATAGTTCTCTAAAAAGTTCAATATCATCCTAATATCTATGATTGAATCAAAATATCTGAAAAACTATTTATTTTATCTATTTGGTAATTTAAATCACAAATGAAAATAGAAACCAATTTAAATTACTAAAAGAGAAAAAACAAACACACAAAATTTTCCATTTTTATTAAAAAAAATTATGGCAAAAAAGAAAAATCTAATTTTATTTGATAAATTAATTAATTATTACTTATAAATTAAGGGAACACAGTATTTTATGAATGAAGAGTTTAATTCATATAAAATATGTGTTTCTAAATTATTAAAATGTAGCTTTTTAGGTTGAGTATTATCTGAATTATAACTGAAAAAATAGTAATTCATTTATCTATCACTAGCTATTGAAGATACTTCTTTCTTTTTATAATCAACCTATCATAATTATTGTTTTAATATCAGTGAAACAAAAAAAATTCATTTCAAATAAATCCAACCGAATTATTATTTATCTTCATTTTAAACATCATAAATAATGTATAATTACTATTACCACTTGTAATTTCTTTAAATTAGCCATACTATACTATTTTTTTATAAAATATATACTAGAATTAATTTATTGCCAAACCAAAATATAAGTTTTGCAGATGTATTAAATTTGGAGTTTTTATTTATTTTAAATAATTAGTTAATTATTTTTATTCTTAAAATTAGCAAATTAAAACCTAAAAATTATATGATTCTGTATCTATTTTTAAATAATTTACAAATTAATGTTTAGATCTTAATTTTTAAAATTAAAATTTAAAATAATGACAAATAACAATAATTAAATATTCTAGCATTAATTATTTTTAACATCTCTACAAAAAATACACATTTATAAAAAATTAAGAAATTTTTCAGTTGAAATGAACAGTTTTTGAACCAAAGCTAATGAAAAAAATATTTGGTTTATGAATAGAAGCATCTTTTTAGTATTAAAATTAACATTATCAATTAACTAAATTGATTAACAACAAACAATTCTTAAATAGGATTTTTTTTTTATTTAAAATAATGTAATAGCAAAAGAAATTGAATTTAAATTATTTTTAAGGTAGAATTAATTCTTTTTTTTAAAAGAATTAAATTGATCAAAAATGTTAGGTTAAAAGAATATTAAGGAAAATAATCTTTTTTAAAAAGTGAGAATAATAAAGATATTTTATTTTAATTTTGATTAAACTTTAGAATATAGGATTTATATAATAAATTTGATTGATATATTTAGAAAGAAATTAAGAGGGAGTTAAGTAGAAATAGAATGTTATTTAGTTTATTTAGTAAAAGTATGAATTATTTTACTGAGCAATTATACAAATATTTAATGAATTAATGAGTTCTAAACTTAAATTAGGTCAATAAATAAGTAAAAAAAAGATGAATAACACTAAGATAAATTAAAATGAGGGGTATTTTAATAAATAAATTGAATGGTATTTTGGATGGTTGGTTATTGTTAACATATATTTTATGGTGGTAATAAATTATAATAAATTAAATTTGGCATAAAAAGTAAAAAGAAATATTGAAATAATGATTCAGTCAGTTCAATTTAAGGTAATTTATAGTAATTATAACTATATCTTTTCAATTTCTATTAATATACTGAAAAACTTGTTTTATTATTGATTCTATTCTACTAAATCTTTCTTTCATTTTCAAAGTTTATTGTATCTTTTTGTTAAGAATTCAATCAACATTTTTAAAATATAAAGAATGATGATTAATATCATATAAATTAAAATCAATTTCTCTATTATTATTTAACACTGCATTTAACCTACCATAAAAGGATTTACTTACATCTTTAAGAAAGAGTCCAAATCAGAGATCATAAGAAGATGTTCTAACTATAAAAACCTATTTCATGACAATTTAATTTTTAAAAGATTCTTTCAAAGGTTAAGAGTAAAGCTTTGAATAGCTATCAAAAATGTTTCGTTTAGAAATTTTCGATGAAGATTAAACAATATTTCACATAGGTAATTATATTTATTTCAGTCCTTTTAATAAGATATATCATTATTATTTATTAACTTTGTTTATATGTTATCAAAAAAATGAAAAATAAAGATTCCAAAGGAGAGAAATATTATTTAATCCTCTAGGGATAGGTGGGAATCTATATTAGACCACCGAAATCGATTTCTAAAAGTGAAAAGAAGCCAAAATAGTAAAAAAAGAAAGAGGATAATTCTACAGAAAATAAATTAGATAAAGATGAAAATAAAAAATATTCTGATGAAAGTTAGGACTGTCTTTAGTTTAAAAAAAATAGCCATTTGGATGAATTAATTATGGTAAAATAACTCTCAGAAGGATAAACTTTTGGTGAAATGGCTTTAATTTATAATCAACCAAGACTAGCAACTATCCATACATTTTAAGAAACTGTTTTAGCAGTTCTAACAAAGCGTGATTTTAGACTTATAATGAAAAAAGCAGAAATGAGATAAATTAAAGGAGAACTTAAGTTTCTTAAATAGGTTTATCTTTTTCATTCTTGGAGCTATGAAAATCTAAGAGATATCTATCTAAACAGTGAATAAATACAATTTTAAAAAGGTTAAATTGTTTTCAAGGAGGATGATTCAGCTGATTCTATTTATATCATAAAAAGAGGCTCTTTTTTAGTAATATTTTACTTTTTGATTAATTGATTAAATCCCATTAAAAAATCAGATATTTACTAAAACTGTAACAACAAAATATATTTCTATTTCAAAACAATAAATAGCTTTTAATGTTATCAAATGAATCATTTCTCATTTTTTTCAATTTTAAAAAAGCTAAGCAAGCAAGTATAACTATCAAACACTTAGACTCATCTAGATGGTCTAGTAAAAAATCAAAATTTATTGGGAAAGGTAAATTTAATTAATTATTTATATAGAAAATAATCAAAAAAAATTAATAAATTTAATAAAAAATTGTTAATTACAGTTGATAATGTTGATTTTAGAAAATCTTAATTTTTTACAGTGTGATTGATTGACTCGTTTTAAATGATTTTTGCAAAAAGTACTTCTCTTTGACTTTTTCTAAATTAAATAATGACTCCGAAAATTGTCATTTTTTGATTGTAACTGAGAAATGATTTTTTGCTTAAAAAATTTGTCTTTGACTTTAAAGATTCTTTTGAGAAAAATAAAAGTTAATTTATTATAAATTAATAAATTTAATAAAAAATTGTTAATTACAGCTGATAATGTTGATTTTAGAAAATAGTTTTTTTACAGAATGATAGAATGATTGACTATTTTTAAATGATTTTTTGCATAAAACACTTGTATTTGACTTTTTCTAAATTCAAAAATTATTTAGAAAATTGTCCTTTTTCATTATTATTGATTGAGTCATTTTTATGATTTTTCACATAAAAAAACACTTGTCTTTGACTTTTTTCTAAATTATAAAGCAATCCTTTTAATTTAAATAAGTTAATTTATAAAATAAACGAAAAAGATAGGATAATTAGGAGAGTATGATGTGTTTGGGGAAGAAGAATTTGTTTCTTTGATAAATTAAATATTTAAAGAAAATGAAAGTGAATAGAATTCTTATTTCGATTAAAAGAATTAATAGTTTGAACAATTTATTGTAGAGAATTAAAAAACAAAAAGATTTTCTTCAGTGACTTGTGATAGTAGAGATGGAGGAGTTCTTATTAGAATTAAAATTAATGATTATATTCTTCGTATTCTTAATTATTCTGAGACAAGAAAAACTGCTTTAAATTCTATAAAACAAAAAATTGCACTTCATTCTTAAGTTCATGAAAGAAATTGTGAAACATTTGTTATTTATTAAAAATATTTAATTCGTGGAGATCCTAAACTTTAAAGTAATTCTTTGAGCTCATTGGTATGCCAGAATTCAATATATTCTAATAATACTATAATTGAATAGCCTACTAGCTTACATATTAACTCAGATAGAAAAAGAGGATTGTTTACTTTAGATAATCCTATGTTATTCGATTAAATTAATATTACTAAAGACATGAAATAAAATAATAATTATAATAAGAAGAATTTAAGTAATGAAAGGAATAATTAGAATGGTAGAGGGAGTTCTAGAACAAACACAAATTATTAAATTAAAGAAATACAAAACGAAGATTAAGATGATGCAGTTTAAGGAATAAGAAACAACAATTGCAACAGTGTTAAAAGTAATTCAGTTTAAAAGAAAGTCAAAAAATATAAATTTTAATTTACAAGTGAATAAATCGATGATAGTATATTTACTGAGAAAATACCAGAAAATATAAAATAAATTCATTAAGAAAGATAAAAATAAAAATATGAAGCTTTGTAAATATATAAATATGAATAGACTAATTACTAAAAAGTTTAATTAAACCATTTTAAAATTAAATATCAATAAAATTAACCTACTAAATAAAATGGGGTATATAAATGCTTAGAGCCTTTAATAAACAATAGAATTGAAAAACTTGGATATAAATTGACAAAGCTAAAGGGATAAGAAACAGAAAAATAGAGTGGAGATTATTTTTCTATAGAGGATAGCAATTATAATCAATAAACTTAAAGGAATGAAATTTGTAGTCTGATGTAAATAACCAGTTGTTGTGGAGAGAATTGGGCAAATAATTCAATTGATTTAAAGACCCAAAATTAAATTTCTCCTCAAATTTAAAAAACAAAAATTAATTTTCCTTTAAATAATGAAAAATCTACTCCAAAAAAAATTGAAAGTTTATCTTAATAGATGAGAGAAAAAATACGTCTTAAGCCATTAATAATGTAAAATCCAACTCATACTTCTATCATAAGTTCAAATAAAAAAAATAGTTTAAATTTTAATAATTTTTATAATGGAGAAACATATTAATAATAAAAAGGATCAATCACAGACTATGTATATAATAATGGTTCTTTATAAGTCTCACCAAAAAGGAAATTCATTAAATCAAACAACATACTATCTGAAAATAAATAAAATTTAAATAGGTCATATGATATATATCATCCAATCAATCTTTCTAGAGAAAGAAATCAAATGAACTCAAGAGATTGGTAAAAAAGATAGTAATATGTTCATTCTTTATTGACTGAATTTTAATCCAGATCTGTTTCACTGAGTAAAACTAAGCTTTTAAGCTGCAATTAAATACCTTCACTTCCTAAACTTGAAGAACAAACTTCCACTAAAGATACTTAAATTCCACAAAGTAGTAAGATAATATCCTCAAGCAGATAAAAAGGAAATATTTTTTAGTTTAACTGCATAACAGACTCAATTTGATTTTATGAATTTAATTCTAACACCTTATTTAAATTAATTACAAAACTTTCAATTTTATTAAATTTTATTGGGTTAATTTTCATTAAAAATTAAAATAAACCTAAATATATTATTTTGTGATACCTTAATTTATATTTTAAAAATAAAGCAGATTTTCTTTGAAAAAGTTCAGTTTTATATTTCCTTACAAAATGTTAATCAAATTTTTAACACAAATTAAATGCTTTTCTCATTTAAAAATTACTTAAAATCAAATAAGACAATTTCTCATAAAATTTCCAAAACAAATTACTCTAATTTATTTAAGATTGCCTCAAATAGGGGGTTTATATTAATTATTACAAGTACTTTATAATAAATATTTTAATTAAAATATTTAGAATGAAGGTTTGTTTGATAAATAATTTTTCAATTAAATTAAATTTTGTTTCAAAGATAAATAATAAAATAGATATTCTTTAGAATAATTAAGCACAACAAAGAATGATAAATAGTATATTATAATTTTATTATTAATTTAATAAGTATTTTTATTATAATTTAGTTTTCCAAATTTATTTTTTATTTATTATTTGTAATATAAACAATCAATTTATTTTCAAATCAAGATCTATTTCAGTTTCAATTATTTTATAATCAGTTTTCATCATCTGAATTTCTGTTTTCAACCCCAGCACATTATTAAGAATACCAATCAGGTATTAATTTATTTAATAGCTCATCTGGATAACCATTTACTTCAACTATTAAATTATGTATTTATTTATTTTATATAAAAAGAAAAAAAATAAACAAAATACTTTATGTAAAGTTAAATAATTCAGGGAGCATTTAACCATTGATTCTGCATTATGGGTTTCTTAATTCGTCAAAGAATGGATGAGCAAGAGCTTCTAGAGGCTTTAAACGTAGTTAAGGACTGTATACAAGGACTTTTGAAATTAAATCAATAGCTAAAGGATCTACTTTACAATTTTTAAAGACTTTATTCCATGGAGTTGGTTTAATTTTAGGCATTTATTAAGGTTGGTGATCAGGGTTCATATGCTAAATCTAAATTTATCAACAAATAATAAATTTTACTTAAGCTTTTGTAGTTAAATTACTTATTAAATAGATGGTGTACCTAATATTCTTATTATTTCTATTAATTAATCTACACTTGATTCTCCCGCAAAAATAGGATCACCTAAAACCATTTCTGCTATAACACATCCTACAGACCATACATCTATGGAATCTGTATATTAAGTAGCCATAAACATCAATTCTGGTGCTCTATAATACCTATATAAGTAATAAAAGATTTAATTTCCTATTATTTTTAACTATTTTAGTACCTGCTGCAAATATAAGAAATATTTGTTTCAGAAGGATTTAACTTTTTAGCTGAACCAAAATCACACATTTTTAAAGCATGATTTCTTGGATCTACTAATACATTAGTCGGCTTAATATCTCTATGACATATTCCTAATCCCTAAATATAAGCTAAAGATCTCATTAACTAATAAGAATAAAGCTTAAGTAAAATATTAGGGAAATTTCCTTTGCTTTTTTTTGCAAAATATTTAATCATTCTATAAAGAGTTTCAGGTATGTAATCCATAATAATATTCAAATAAACATCTTCTTGCTTTTTAATTTTATAATAAATAATCAGTTAAATTGAATTGCTTTTCTCATTTTTTTTCTTCAAAACATTTGATTAAATCAAAAATTATTTTAATTGATTGATTACTTGATCATCTGCGTATGTGTAAAAGTAATTTCTTAAACAAATAACATTTGGGTGATTTCCTATTTCTTTCATAATCAACAGCTCTCTATTTTTATATCTTCTATCTTAAAAAACTTTTTTGATTGCAACTGTCTCTCCTGTTTCATTAATTGTTGCCTAAATTTTTATTATATCATTCATTAAACAAGATAATTTTTTAGAAATCAATTTATTTTTATGCAAATTTTTCTTAAAAAGTAATAAATAAATTTTCATTTTTAAGATATCCTTCTGATTAGATGTAAATCAAAAAAATAAAATATTCTGAATGAATGAAGTGAAGCAGGTTAAATGAAATTTTTTACAAAATAAACAACTCCAAATGTTCCGTTTCCAACTATGTTATCACCCTATATACTGTATGTGTATTCTTTCTTTTATTTAATAAAATCTGATTTATGCATCATTTTTTTATATTTATTTATATAACTTTAATACTTTCTTATCTTTTTTTTTGTCAGATTCTTTCATAGATCCTACTGTATGCATTCTAGATCCATTCCCTCCCATACCTTATATAGTAGGAAGGACTTCCTACTCTTAAGTTGGTAATCTTTGCTTAATTTTAATATAAATTATAGTTTTTATTCAAAAAGTAAAACCTTTTAATTGGATCTAATTAGTATTAAATCAATTGCAATATCGAATTTACATTATTTCTATTCATTTTTAAACCTTTTAGTATAGAAACTATTCCTTTTAATTTAGTGTCAAGTAGACTTTGCTTTTTCTAATCTAACTTAAGCTAGTAACTCTATGAATGAAATTGGTCAAGAGAGATTGTTTGTTTGTTTGAATATTTTGTTTGCAAAAAAATAATAAATATTATTTTTAATTATTATTTTTAAATTGAGATACCAAAAGAGAATGTTTTTATCAATTTATTAAACAAAAAATGTGAAGTAATCAATTGAATATTATTACGACCACATAATATTAATTAAAATATGCATTACCAAGTAAAGTCAAGAACGATATATCCATTTAATTCTAAGATTTTGTCACAATTATAAATTATTTAAATTGAATAAATTAATCAATATTAAAATTTGAAAACAAATTACTCTTCATTAAATTTGTATGGTATTTAAAACTTGTTATATTTTAATAAAATAATATTTAATGGTAAAATTTATATGAATCCACAATTAATATAAGTCAATTATTTCATCTTTCAATTATTCTCAAATACTTTTCAATTTTTTATTTTTAGTTTCAAAGAATTAATTTATCTTAAATTTTGCTTTAATAATTAATATTTCTTTTTGGTTATAATTATAAATTTCATCTTAGTGAATAAACATTGTAAAAAAAATAATTTAACAAACCAGTATCCATGATTTAGAAGTTTTATTTTTGTTATTTGCTATATTTTTTATATCATCAAATAATATCCTAAAGTATAAAGTAGATTATAACAATATTTAAGATTCTACTTTTTTTTAACTTATTGATTTTTAATTATAGAAAACCTGAACAAAACTCAAATACATATTTTTTAGTTTAAGTAGTTAAATCATTATAATCATCTTTTTCAAGTTATAATAAACATATTTTATTTTACAATTTTTTTTTTTCAATTCTTCAATCATGAAATGAATTTTAGAAATCTCTATCATCCATCCATCCATTTATTATTTATTCATTTATGAAGATTATTGTTAAAAGTAAGCAATTTTTTTATCATTAATTGATATTCAACTAAAAAAAATATTTCTTTGCAATTAAAATAGAAAAATGAATAATCATTTAATTTTTTAATTTGACATGTTTGTTTAAGAAATACAATAGTTTGCAAGTAAATTGAATTATAATTTAAACTTAATTCGGTTATTTATTTGTTCATTGCATTTTTAAAATTTATAGAGATGTAAATAAATCTGACATGTGTTGATTGATAGAATTTTTTAACTGGTAAAAATTAAGAATTTTAAAGAAAAAAGTGAGTTAAAAAAATAATGGTTGAGATGATAAATATAGGAGATAAAAGCTCAATATGAATACACAAATATACAAAGTTATATTGAGTTGACTTGCAATTAAAAGTAAATATAAAATATTTTTTAGTGATGAATTTATATTGTAATAATAACAGTTATTTCATGCTAATTAAAATCATGAAATATATTTAATCGCATGCTTTTGATAAGTGTTATTTAGCTGTTTATTTTATTTTTTATATTATGATATTATCAGATGAACACTTTAATTTACTTTGTTTATTTGAAATCAAATTTAGTAATTTGAAAGAGAAAAATCTATTTTGAGTATGCATTACTATTTTTTAATATCAACATTTCTCTATTCTCCTATACACTATTTGATTTATCAGCTAATTTAGTATATTTATTTATTTGTTTTTATATAATTGTTTGGATTTTATTGATATTTTCTTATGAGATGTCTTTATTTATTTATTTGTTTATTATTTTTTTTGCTCAAATTGATAGATAAATTAATTTATAAGAGTACATTTGGAAAAGTAAGCCACTCAGCAGCCATTTATTAATTGAGCCTAGTAAAGCCATCAATATATGTTTTAGGCTTCAGTGATCTATTAAACATACCAGTCTGGAATAAGTCTCTAGAGAAGTTCCTCGTTAGGACCTATTTCAGCTATAATTAAAAAAATGTTTTTAGTTAAGTTCAAAATTTGTTGATATTTACCTTCAGTAAAATTGAATAGATTATCAAGTGATTTTCCATTTATTCTGCATTTTGGGTTTCTCAATTCCTCAAAGAAAGGATGTAATAAAGCTTCTAAGGGGCTTAAACGCTTCTCTGGGTTATAAACTAAGATCTTAGAAATCAAGTCAATGGCTAAGGGATCAATCTTACAGTGTTAGAAGACTTTAGTCCAAGGAGTAGGTTTAATATTTGGCATTTTAGTACCTTAATGATCAGGATTCATAGCAAATATCTATATTTCATATTAACAAACAAGTTTTTAAAAAAATCAATTAAAAACTTTTAAAATTTTAAATGAAACATAAAGTATTCAATTGCTTAATAAATTTAATTACTTGCTATTAAGTAGGAGTACCTAAAACTTTAATTATCTCAATTAGTTAGTCAACACTAGATTCTCCAATGAAAATTGGTTATCCGAGAACCATTTCAGCTATCACACAACCCACTGACCATACATCAATAGCATGGGTATATTGAGTAGCTTAAAACATTAATTCAGGGGCTCTATAGCATCTATTATAGAATGAATGGTATTAGCATAAAATGCTTAAAATAAATACAATTTAATAGAATACCTGCTGCAAATGTATGAAATATTAGATTCACCAGGAACAAGCTTTTTTGCTGAACCGAAGTCGCACATTTTAAGATTATGATTTCTGGGGTCAACTAAAATATTTTGAGGCTTAATATCTCTATGACAAATGTTGATTCCATGAATATAAGCAAGAGATCTTAACATTTAGTAAGAATAGTATTTAAGTAATATGTTGGGGAAATTTCCTTTATATTTTTTGCTGTAGTATCTAATCACTTTATAGAGAGTCTCTGGAACAAAATCCATAACCAAATGGAGATAGACTTCATCAGGCTATTTTATAAGATCAAATTAATAATTTTTTAATTATATATTCAAATCTAATAACTCAAAACTCAATCAAATACATATGATGAATATATCTAAGATTTTTAAAAAATCGTTTGGGATTGATCCATACAGTTCAAATTTTTATTGTTTGATTGGATGAATGAATGAATGATTTAATGATTGGTTTAATGAATGAATAATTGATTGATTGAATGATTGGTTATGTGTATGATCGATCGAACGGATGAAAAATAAATTAAAAATAAGTGAATAAATATTTATTTTATGTAGATAAAAAGCTAATAAAATAATAAATAATGAGAAATAGGGACTAAATTGTAATTTGGGTGATTGATTTTTATTTTGAGAGAGAGATAATTTTTAAAAAAATTTAAATTAACATTTATTGAAAGTTAAATTCTATGTGCTTACATTATTTCCATATGAATAGTAATAGTTTCTCAGCTTGATAACGTTAGGGTGGTTTCCTATTTCTTTCATCATTTGCAATTCTCTGTTTTTGTATCTTTTATCTTGGAATACTTTTTTTATAGCAACTACTTCTCCAGTTTCTTTAGTTGTTGCCTAGTTTAGTTAAATTATATAATTAGTTCATTGTTTTAACAGCAGCAACAGTGATAAAAATATAAACATTAATAATGGCTTTATTCTATTAATTATTCAACAGACATTATAAACAAAACATAAAAAGAATTACTTAATAGACAACTCCAAAAGTTCCACTTCCAACTACTTTATCTTCATCACCAACTATAGTATATGTGTAGTTTCCTGCTTACTGTTTTTAATATAAATAATGTTTCATTCAAATCCAGCATAAAATATGCATTTTATTTATATTCGTTTACAACTCGCAACGATATCATTTAAAGAAAAGAAAAAAATTTAAATTATACCTTTTATTATTATTACTTCTTTTGGTATTCATTTTCTTTCATAGATCCAACTGTATGAACTCTAGAACCTATACCTTCATCTGCTTATGTTGGGAGTACCTCCTTATCATAATTTTGAGTAGGTACCCTCATATTCATCTTAATTTTAGAAAAGATAATTTGAAATATTGAAAAAGAAGATAAAGCTAATAATGAAAAGCAGGTTCTTTAGAATAAAACAATTAATTGTTTGAAAATAGCATTTAATTAAATAAAATATTAAATTATTCATTAAAAACTTTTTTCAGATTCTTTTTTAATTTTTAAAGATGAAATTGCTTGCTCCATTAATTTATTTCTTACATAATTTTTATTCACTTTCATTCTCTCAAAAAGACTAGGAGTATTTTTTTACTTGGTCTTTCTTTGAATTATTACTTTACTTTATGCTTTGTTTGCTTATTATTTTTTGGTTTAACTTAATTACAAATTTCAATTAAGAAGTACAAACTTTGTTTTCTTTTTTCTTCTTATTTATTTTTAGAATTTAATTTATATATGATTTTGGTGATAACTCATCAGTCTTATTCCTCATTCCTTCACTTATTCATTCATTTATTTCATTCTGCTAAATTATTGAAAAATTATTAAAAGAAATCAAATCAAATCAAATTGTCCTTTTAACAATTTTATTTCCATTAGTATGCATGCCTGTATCACATCTAAAACTTATTTTGCATAAATTTTTCTTTTATATAGTAAGTATCAACATAATTTATTTCATCTCATTTTTTCATAGTTTTTCAGTATTTTTTTAATATTCAATGCATAATTCGTTAAAAAACTAATTAACGACTATCTTAAATAAAAGCTCTACTCATTTACATATCAATCTCAAATTTTAAAAATATTTTTAGCATTTTAATTATGAAAAGCAAATTATTTTTTTGTTTTTATTATCTATGTGTTATTTATTACCTTCATTTTAAAAATAAAGTAAAGTAAAAAATAATGCTTTTTTCTTTGTGAAATATAATTCAAAATAGGGAAAATAATATTACATTTAGAGAAGAATACAAATAATTAATTCAAAAATCTCCTTTGTTTTTTTTGAAAATATTTTATTTTGCTCTGAAAAAAATAAATTTTAAATTAAATTTGTATTTTTGAAAGTAGATTTTTAATTTTATCTTGATAAATGCATGTTAATACATTATTGTATATAGAGTGATAGCATAAAAGTCATTTTTTTATTATTCAAATACTTTAAATAAAATTTGTAAAGAAAATAAATATAAATAGAATTTCAAAAAAGTTGTAAAATACTATAATTTTTTAATAATTTATTAGCATTCTTTTTACTAAAAAATATATTTATCTTAAAGTAAATTTTTAAAAAAATGAAATTTTAAATCTTGTTTTAATTTAATTCACAAAAAATAAATTTAAAAAGATATTATATCAAGTAAGTTTCTATTATTAAAATATTAATAGAAAATCAAATGCCTAAAAAATGTTTTAAAAACAATAGGTAATTTTAATATTAATTTATCAATATTATTTTATTAAATAAGATTTTTATCATTTCGCTTTCTTTTTAAAATAAACTCATAAAAATAAATTTAAATAAACTATTTAATTTTAACATAAAGTAAGCTTTTATTATGAAAGTATTAATAATATTTCCAATACCTCTAAAATAGCAAAATTAATATTCTTTTCATTCAAGTATTTTTTTTATTCTATTCAACTTCTTGTTTAATGTTAAATTGTATACAATATAAATTTAAAAATAAATTTAATTCATTTTAAATAAATTTAAATGAGCTCTCTAAAATTAAATGAATTATGAAGATTTTTAAATTATTTTTTTAAAAAAAATTTAGATTTTTTGAGTTTTAGATAGACTAAATTTATTTATTTTTTCCGTAGAAAATAGAAATTTAGGTAAGAGTTCATTTTTGGCTAAATTGTAGATGAATTATCTATAAATTAGTGTGCTTTGATTATTTTAGGAAATACTTTATTTGATAAATATTTTAAATAATACAAAAGAATACTTCAAAAATAAAATAGTTACTTTTATAATTGTAGATAAAAAGGTAGAAAGTAAGCTAAGAAAGGAATATTACTTTCAGATCATTATTTATTTATTTATTTATTTATTTATTTATTTATTTATTTATTTATTAGGTTTCAATTAATTTTAAGGGCAGATATTATATCTTTAGAATTATAATTTCTAATTAATCATAGCAGAATTTTTAAATATCACAATTTAGCTAATTATGACTAAGATAAGATTTTGTATAAAAAAATAATGGTTATTTATTATCTATTTAGCTTACATCATACCAATAATGTGTTAAGGAATTTATGAAATCAATAATAATGGATCAGTTATTCCTTTTTGTGTTTAGTAAATTTATGTTGCCACTTTAAATGATAGAGATAGTCCAAATAGCATTGCTTTATGTATTAAATGCTTGAAAATGAGAGTGCTGACTAGTGATTATAAAACATGTTTGAATATAAGAGAAGAAATAAGTAATTTATCATTATTAAACTGCAAGAGATTAGATAGCTAAGGTAAATGTGCAGAAGCACTAGATGGAATTGAAATAATTGATGGAAAGTATTCTTTTACTGATCAATACTATCAAAATGATAGGTGTGCAATTGCTTCAAAGAATTATGAAAGTTGTTTAATGCCTAGATTTGGATATATTTTAGATGTTAAATTATAAATTATACACAAAGACCATATGAAATACCCTACTTTCTGTTAACTTTATGATTCATTTTTAGAAAAATGTATTAAATACTTTGATTATTTTCTCCCAAGTGAGGCTCCTAATGGTCTTTCTGTTTACTTAAATGATTTTATTAATGCCCATCTAGTAGACTCTGCAGTTTCTCACTCTAACTAAATTGTTTGTTTTGATAACAATAAATACTTTGATACACTAAATGGCTGTTTCCATAAAGACTACTCTCAACCATTTCAAAGAAAAATTCATTTTTGCGAACAATATTTAAATAGAGCGGTTTGTAAAACTTGCTAATCGAATGTTGCTTTATAAAAGAATGGTTAGAAATGCACAAATATATTTACTTCAAAATGTACCAACTATGATTATATAGACTTAAAGCAAGTATGTATTTAATGCTAGCCTTTTTATCGAATCTAATTTTTTGAATGCATTGCAATGGATCATTGTAAAATGTTGCATCCCTTAAATCCAAATATCTGTATCGCATGTGAGTCTCCTTACTAATTGAACGAATTAACTAATAATTGTGAAAAATCATATGTTTCATTAGACAATTCTTGTGAATTATACTCAACAAATGGAAATTGTTTACAGTGCAAATAGAATGATTTAAACTATTTATTTTAAGGTCATTGCGTTCTTAGATTAAAATCTTAGTTTTGCAAGAATCATGATCCAAATAGAGATTCTTGTTTAACTTTAGAATGCGCTGATGAAGCATATTATGCTTCAATATAATCTAAGTATTTTACTTTCAACTATGAGTTACCTGATATAAAAGAAATAGCTCTAAAAAATTTAATTAAATATAGGTTTGTGGCTTAAATTTAATTTTCAATATTTTGCATGAAAAGAATTAATTATCCTATTTCAGGATGCTATATTTATGACTCTTTATATGAATCATGTATTTAATGTGAAAATGGACTTTACCTTAAAAGGGTAGAGCTTGATGATCAAACTCACTCATAATTTATGGAAATAGAAGAAGAAATAAAGACTCAAAAACCAACCATGTTTATCTGCTCAAAAGAATATAATTATGTTCCAAAATAAATATAAAACTGCTTGAAATATAGCTTGGATGGAATTTATTGCATTTAGTGCTAATCAGGATTTTATGCAGCAAAAACACAATGCATCTAAGGTATATCGAATTGCAAAGTTCATGAAAATCAAGAATAGTGTTTAGAATGTGAAGAAGGATACATCCCATACATTTACAGATATGACAGTTAAATATTTAGAAAAAAATGTGATAAAAACTCAAACCTTAGAGATATATAAAAGCCTGATGGGACTCTTTATAACTAGGGTGAAATAAATTAAAATGCAGTCAAATCTGTAGCAAACAAAAAGATTAATTGTGATTTAATTTATTTAGGGTCGGTTCTTTTTAGATATTAAAAAATGTGTTTAAGTGATGCCTATTTTCCAGACTGCTAAGAAGCATATTATGACAACAATAATAAAATTGTATGTCAAACATGTAGGTTGAGATATATTTACCATTAAAATATTTGTTTTAAGGATAAAATATATGACCCTATCTATTCCATCGATGATAATGTTGTAAATGTCACTAAAAAGTGTATGTCTGTTATTAATTCTCCTTCTTCTCATTAGTGTGAAGTTAATATATCAGATTAGTTAATAATAAACTAACCATCGGTTTATGGAGAAAAAGATGATAGTAAAAAATACGAGTCATCTCTTTGTAAGATAAAGAATTGTTAGGTATGCGAATATGAAAGATGCTTAAAATGTTATCAATCTTATGATTTATAGGATTAAAAAATATGTCAGAAAAATTGTAAAAATAATAATAGTACAGATGAAGAGTGTGATGAACAATCTAACAAAGAATAAGATAATAATCTAACTGAAAAAGAGTAAAATCAAAACAAAAGTGGTACTGAAAACATAAATAAATAAAAAAATAATGATCAAAAACAACAAGATTCTTCTGAAAATAGATTTATTCAAATCTTATTAATAATAGCCGCTTGCTTATTAGCCATATTGTTAATATTTTACTTGTACAGATATGCAAGAAAAAAAAATTTGTAAAATAATTAAAATAACGATAACTATTAGCTATTCAAGTGAAACATTATTATCTAAATAATTAATAAAATCATTCATTCTAATCATTTATAATAAATACTTCAAATTAATGCTAATTTGAATATATATTAATAATATTAACAAAAACGTATCAATAATTACATGTTATCTGTTCAAGTTCATAAATACATATTTTTAATCTAAATTAATTCATAGAATGTTAAAATAAATGGAAAAGAAATAAGCTCAGAGTTAAATTGATAATGATGGTTCATTTTGTATTTCATATAAAGAATAGAAAATCAATATAATGAAGATCTTCTTTAATTAGTATCTCCAGATATTTAAATAATAAAATATCATCATTAATCAATCACCCACCTACTTATCTCTTCATTATATTAGTCATTATTAAGATTTTGGAAAAAGGGGGAAGGGGGGAATGCAAATATTTATAATGAAATATTTATTTGATTTGGTAGCTAACTTTATATTTTGTTATTTTTATATGCAAGTGTCAATAAAATAATTCATAATAATTTTTTTTAGCTAAAAAATATAATCTCGAAAAGATACTAAAAATATTCCATTAATAATAGGGAATAAAATGAAAATCGACACTCTTGATTAGGTACTTCAATTTCTTTTTAGATGTGGAAATAAATTTTTATTTTTATTAATTAAAAGCTACTAAACTGTAATTTATACTCTTAATTAGACCTAAATATTTCTTTTTGGTAAAATACTTTAGTTTTCTTTAAATAATATGGACTTTTAAATTTGAACTTTAAATATTTTAAAAAGAAGATTGCTCCAATCTATTCACAAAGTTTCAATTAATAAAGATTTTATTTTATCAATAACTATCTTGGGTTTAATTGGTATTTTGTTTATAAATTTCTATTAAAAATATTTTCATTTTTTTTCTGTGTATTTAAGGATATTAAACAAAACAAAATATTTTTATAATTTGTTAATAGGGATAAAATTGACTAAGAGGGTGTATAATAATTAATATCTGAGCTAGGAAAATACACTCATCTCTAAACTTTATATCTTTATTTCAAGTAAAATAGTGTATTTATATTTCATTTAATTTTTATCAAAAACAGTAATTGATAAACTATCAAGAGGATTTTGATATTTAAGAAATTGTGATCAAATTTACTTCACATATTTTTATTTCTTCATTCTTTAAATAATTTTTTATTGAATATATATTTTTTTTAAAGATCCGATGAAATTGGGGCAGTTGGTACATAAAAATTAGGATCTAGTTTAGCAAAATGCACTAATCTCTAAAATTTGAATCTTTATCTTTGGTAAAATTATTTTCAATAAAAAACTTTTTTTAGAATAGCTATTTTTATTCTATGAATGATAAATGGCTAATTTAGATTTAATTTATATTTTTTTCAACCAAGCTTGAGTCATTTATTCAAATAAATTTATTTAACAATTTATTTATGTTTTACTATAAAACCATTTTTTTTAATTTAATATTGGTTTTAAAGGAATAAAAATATAGGAGAAGCAGGTGCATAAGAATTAGGGTCTTAGTTAGTAAAATGCTCTAAACTCTCAACTTTAACTCTTTATCTACAGTAATTATTTTAATATTTTAAAATTAAATTAATTTCTTTATTTTTTAAAAATATTTCTTAATTTTTTTTGTTTAAAATTTTTTAATAGTGACAATAATATAGGGGGAAATGGTGCAAAAAGATTAGGCTCTGAGTTAGCGTATTGTTCTAATCTCGAAAAATTGAAGCTTAATCTCTCGTAAATATAAAACTTGTTTCTAATTTGATTATAAACTATTAATATTTTTACTTTATATTTTGCTAATTTATCAATTAGTATTTTTTCAAATTAAAATCATTTTTTATCATTCTTAATATTTTTCTATATTAAATTTATTTTTATTAAATTTTAAAAGGAATAATAATATTAATAATGAGGGAATAAAAGAATTAGTATCTGGTTTTGTAAAATGTTAGAATCTCTCAAAATTATCTCTTATCCTCTGGTAAAAATATTTTTCAACATTAATTGAATCTTCCAAATAAATAAAGAGTTTAATCAAAAGATCTCTGTTTGGAATTAATTAATAAACATTGATTTTTTTGAAATTATAATCATATTATTATTTAATAATCTTTTTTTAAGTTCATTTTGTTATTTGATATCACTCATTCCTTAAATATTTTTAAATGCAATTTATATAATTTTTAAAAGGGAAAATAATATAAGCTCCGCTGGTGCATAAGGATTAGGATATGGTTTAGCAAAATGCTCTAATCTCTAAACTTTGATTATTGATCTAAAGTAAAAATAAATTTTAAATACGAATTTGTTGAATAAATAAAGAGATTATTTTTACAAACAAAAATTTTGGGATTAATTTTCATTTAGCATATTTCTCATTAATTTCACATCATTATTGTTTTATCATTTTATTTTGAAATTATAATCATTTTATTATTTAATACTCTTTTTTTAAGTTCATTTTGTTATTTAATATCACTCATTCCTTAAATATTTTTAAATACAATTTATATAATTTTTAAAAGGGAAAATAATATAAGCTCCGCTGGTGCATAAGGATTAGGATCTGGTTTAGCAAAATGCTCTAATCTCTAAACTTTGATTATTGATCTAAAGTAAAATAGATTTTAAATACGAATTTGTTGAATAAATAAAGAGCTTATTTTTACAAACAAAAATTTTGATTCTCTTCATATTTTGGGGATTGATTTTCATTTAAAGTTTTTTTAATTAATTTTGCATCATTATTGTTTTGTCATTCTTTAAATATTTTATTATTTATTTTTTAACATTTTTAAAAGTGGAAATGACATTCGTGATGCAGGGGTATAAGGATTAGGATGTGAATTAGCAAAATGCTCTAATCTCTAAACCCTTACTCTTGAATTATAGTAAAAAAAACGTTTCAATCAATATTAAGTTTATTTTCAAATTATATCAATTCTTTTATTTAGTTTTTTGGTATATTTGTTCATTCAAAATTTATGTTTTTAAAAGGTTAAATAAGATTCGCGAAATAGGCCCCAAATTATTAGGATCTGAGTTAGCAAAATACTAAAATCTCAAAAATTTGACTCTAAACTGGTCTAGGTAAAGATAATTTTTTAATTCCAACTATTAACAAAAAAATATCTTTGATTTTATATTTTAAAATTATTTCTTAGTTTAACTAATATCTTTATAATTGTTAAAAGGAATTAAATTGGAGATCTGGGCCCTAGAGGATTAGCATAAGAGTTAGCAAAGTGCCCTAAGCTCTAAATTTTGAGTATTGAACTTTAGTAAGAATCATGAATTATTCATTTTTAAATCAATAAATATTTTCATATGAATTTTACAAGCAACTTTTAATAATCTTTATTACTAAATAATAACAATTCTAACCTTTTAAGAATAGAAATTAAATCTAAAACATGTAAATTTTTATTTAGCGCTTGCTTTTTAGAGGATGAATAGCAAGTAAAACTTGCGAAATAGTTCTAAATATTAATTTCATACAAACTATAAACTTCTTATTTGGATTTACAAAATATTTTACTCACAAATTTTTTTGTTGAATTAAAATAGATTTTATTTATTCTCTTCTCATTCCTTTAGCATTCCTTTATAAATTTTGTCTTTTTATTATTTTTAAAAGAGGTTTCTTTATCAGTGAAGAAGGGGCAGAAATATTTGGATCTGAATTAGCATAATTACCTGTCAAGTTTCTTACACTTAAAATCAAGTAAAAATATTTTTTCAATGTAAATTTTTATTTGAATGAATAAAGACTTTGAATTACATGAATAATTTGTATTTGATCTATATTTTAATTCTTAAAATTTGTTTTTGCTTTTTAAAGAAAATTAATTCTTTTATTTTTTTCTCTTTGTCTTGATTCTATTTAAATATTTTTAATTTTTTTAAAGTAAGGATGTTATTGGTGACAGGGTTCCGATATTAGTACCAGAGTTAACAAAATCCTACCATTTCTAATATTTAGTTGTTTTGGCTAAGTAAAAATAAGCTTAAAAAATTTTCTTATAAATAAAGGATTTAAAAGAAAAAATGATTTACTTAATATTTTACTGAAATTTTTATTACTCATTTAATACTTTTATTTTTTTCTCTCCTGTGTTTTATTTAATAATAATAAAATTATTTTATTTGTTAATAAAAGCAAATTTAATTTGAGTTCCTATGAAAGTATGAAGAGAAAAGTGAAAATTATGAAAAGATTAAAAAGATTAGTAAAATTAATAATTTGTTGGTGAAGTAAATTAAAAGCTCCAAGAAAATACATAAAATGTAATTTTAATTATTTTTAAATTTAGAAATTATTAATTTATTGTTGATATATAAATAACTATTATTAGCATATTTACTTAAAAATGATAGACATACTCTCCTAGCATTTAATTATATAATGATATCTTATATTGATTGACTTAATACAAATATTTGTTCTTTTGTAAAGACTAATAACTATTTATTCCTATGTATTATTTAATCAAATAAAAATATTTCTTTACATTTAAATTTTATTTATATATTTAATTTACATTTTAATTCATTTTTAAAATTAAATTTAAGAGACTACAGTGTATTTAGATAAAATATTTTAGAAACAAAAATTATTAATAATTAGAATGTGCTACAAGATTATAAAAGAAAATAATAGAAATAACAAATTTTTGGTTTGTAAACTTGCTCAATATTTAGGTAGTTTTTTTCATATACATCAAATCGGAGCCAGTTGTGCATAGTGTAGTTGAAAAGTTGTTGTTTGATATTAAAATATTTTATTATCTATTTTATTAGATTTAATCAGATTTATCTTATATATTAATATTTTTCATAAATTGATTTGAAAAAAAACTAATGAAATTCTTGATTGATTGATGTTGATTATTAATCCATATTAAATTTAATTTGTGAGAAAATTAAAAAAAATAAATTAATGTTAATAAAGAACATAAAATATTTTACAAATTTGTTTGATGTACTGTAATTTTTTTAGACGCCTATGCATATATTAACATTTATTAATTAAAAGTTATTAAGCTCTGATTAATATTCATATTTAAGCCTCGATGTTAGACTGAGGTAATTTTATCAATTCTTCTCATTAGTTAATTATTATTTGTTGTTTCCAAAAAATAATTCACATTTTTATCTTTTTTTATATTTTTCAATATTTTTTTATTCAATAATTTTTATGATATCTAAAAAGAGACAATAATATTGGTGATGCTGGTACATAAATGTTAGGGTCTGGCTTAGCAAAATTTAGTAATCTCTAATATTTGATTCTTGACGTTTAGTAAAAATAGTTTTTCAATATAATTATGTATTTTTAAATAAATTAATGCATTAATTTATGAGAAACTCAATGATTTATTTGGGTTTACTTGATGTTTGGTTTATTTATTCATTTTTGTTTATTTTTTTCAATTTTAATTCAAATGTTTATCTTTTTCTAATACTTTTAATATTTATTTACTGAATATCTTATATGTTAATAATTTTATAAAAGGTAGAATAATATGAGTGATATAGGTTCATAAGAATTAGGATCTAGTTTAGCAAAATGCTCAATTCTCTAAACTTTGACTCTTGATCTAGGGTGAAAATATTTTTTTAACATTGATTATACATTTTTGAATAATTTTTGAGTATTATTAATTCTGCCTTCATGAATTGTTTTAAAATTTAATTTACATTTTAATCTTTTTCTCATTCTTTCAATATTTCTTGATTCAATTATTTATATTTTTATAATTTTTAAAAAGGTTCAATAATATTGGTGATATGGGCTCATAAAAATTAGGATCTTGCTTAGCAAAATGCTCTTATCTTTAAAATTTGGATCTTAACATGAGGTAAAAATACTTTTTCAGCATTTTTAAATAAATAAAAACTTGACTTATGAGTGTTGACTAACTGACTAATTTAAATGAAAATTTAGGCAATATTTTTTATTAAGGTTTAAATCAAATTTTTATTTTTATAATTCTTTCAATATTTTTTTCTTTAATATTTTTTAATTTTTTAAAAGACTCAATAATATTGGTGATATGGGTATATAAGGATTAGGATCTGGCTTAGCAAAATACCCTAATCTCAAAACTTTAACACTCTATTTAGGGTAAAAATAGTTCTCTTTATCTATTATAAATTTTGAATAAATAAAGGCTCTAATTTATTGCTAAATAATTTATTTGGTTTTGATTATTATTTGGCTCATTGATCCATTTGTTTTAAATTTTTTGTCTTTTTCTCATTCTTTCAATATTTCTTTATTATTACTTACATTTTTTAAAGGGGTAATAGAATTGGTGATATAGGTTCATAAGGTTTAGGAACTGGATTAGCATAATGCTCTAATCTATAAACTTTGTTTCTTAATCTTACGTAAAAATAGTTTTTTATTAAAAAACTTGTTTAGTATATTTTATTCCGTCTTTTTATTTTTATAATTTTTTAAAAGTGGTAATAAAATTAGTGATATGGGCACATAAGAATTAGGATCTGGCTTAGCAAAATGCTCTAAACTCTAAACTCTGACTCTTGAAATTGTGTAAAACTATTTTTCAATTAATATTGCATAATTAAATAAATAAAAACTTTAATTAATGGGCGACTTACTGATTGATAAATCTATTTGGGTTTTCTTGATACTTGGCTCATTAATTTTAATTTGATTTTTTCTAATTGAATTCACATTTTTATGTTTTTCTCATTCCTTCAATATTTATTATATTAATTTTTTAAAAGTTATAATAATATTGGTGAAATGGGCACAGAAGGATTAGGATTTGCCTTAGTAAAATGCTTTAATCTCTCAAACTTGACTCTTAACCTCTCGTAAAAATAATTTTTCAATATTGATTCTGATAAATAAAGACTTTTACCTATGAGTGACTAACAGATTGACTAAAATATTTAGGTTAATTTGATATTTGCTTGGCTCATTTATTAATTTTTATCTTTTTCTCATTCTTTCTTTATTCTGTTTTCTTTATTTTTTTTTAAATTTAAAAAAAGGAAGAATCAAATTAGTGAAGTAGGGAAATAAAGATTATCATTAAAACTCCTCAAATCAAAAAGATTAGTTAAATTATCATATATTTTTTGAGATGCAGGTAAATAATGGAATAACATTCTTTTTCATGAAATTTTAAATTACTGAATGAAAAAATATTTATTTTTGTTTTATTTTTTGTGTTTTTTTTGAGAACTAGTAATTACTTACATCTTACTTAAAAAACTAACAATCAATAAATAATAGAGTCTTAAAATTTATTTTTTGTTTATCTACAATAATTTACTAATTGGATATTTATTACAAATTTTATACTAAATTTTTTTCTTTCAATTATAATTAAACTTTAAAATATTTTTATTAAATTAGCGGCATGTAGCTTCTAAACTTTAATAATAATAAAGGAAATTTTTATATTTTGAAATTACAAAGAGTTACAATTTTTTTTAAAGTTATTAAAAATACTAACCCCCCTGCCCTACTCCCCATTAGTTAATATTTTATTTTTTAAACTATTCTATCAGTTTATTCTAAAAAAAATCATAAATACAATTTAGAGATAATTTATTTTTACAAAATTTTGTTTAATAAAGTTCATCAAATTTTTCATATTAATTAAATACCAATAAAAATTTTAAAAAAATGTAGATATAAAGTAAAAGATAATTTACAGATCTAAGTGACGTACTTCAATTTCTTAAATATACAATTATATATTAATTTTAATTTATCTAAAGTTACTCAAGTCTAATTTAACTTCTTACTAAAATCTTCATATTAATCTCAGGTAGATTTATTAATTTTTAATTAAACTAATTCAATCTTTAAACTTTGACTTGTTACCTCAAGTAGTTTTGATATCAATTATGCTTTATTAGTACACAGTGACTTTAAATTCTCAGAGACTAATTATTTTTGATTTAGTTTACTTCAATATTTAATGAACTCATTCTTTAATTTTTAATAGTTGTTTTGAGATACAAATTTTTATGTTTATTTCATTACTTAAATGTTGCTTTTTTCAATAATTATTTTTCATTTTTTTAAAATTGGGAAGAAAATTGGCAATATGGATGCATAAGAATTAGGATCTTGCTTAGCAAAATGCTCTAATCTTTAAATTTTAAGTATTTACCTCAAGTAAAAATATAATTTAAATTTTAATTATGGTTTATTGAATAAGTAAATACAAATTTTAGTTTATGAGTAACTGGTGAATTTTTTTGCTTTCTATTTTTAAGCTCATTTATTGTTGTTTTTATATTTAATTCAATTTTTATGTTTTGCTCATTCTTTTAATATTTCCTTATTAAATATTGATTTTTTTTATTTTTTAAAAGGGGAAATAAAATTGGTAATTTAGGAGCATAAGGACTAGGATTTGAGTTAGCAAAATGCTCTAATCTCTAAAGTTTGACTCTTGATCTCAAGTAAAAATAAAGAAAGATTCAAGTTTTTTTGATTATTTTAAATTATTCTTTATTTAGTATTTATTTTAATAATATTTAAAAGCTTCAATTATATTGGTTAAATAGGCTCTTAAGGATTAGGATCTGGTTTAGCAAAATGCTTTAATATCTCAGCTTTAAATATTGATCTCTCGTAAAAATAAAGTTTCATTATTAATAATATATATTTGAATTTTGAATGAACAAATAAAGGATTTAATTATATGAGTAACTGACTGACTAAATTGGGTTTGTTTATTTGGTTTTTGTTAAGCTAATTCATTAATTTTTCTTTATTTTTTTAATATTAAATGCAACTATGTTTATATTATTTTTTTTAAACATTTTAACTCAATATTTAATTTTATAATTTTTAAAAGATAGAATTGCATTTGTGTAAAAGGAGTATAATTACTAGGATTTGAATTAACAAAATGCTCTAATCTCTAAACTTTGACTCTTGATTTAGTGTAAAAATAATGTTCCAATCTTAATTACACATTTTTAAAAAGATTAAAACTTTAATTTTTGACTAATTAGTGTTGGTTTACTTGATTTTTTTATTTCATTCATTGATTTTTCTTGACTGTTTTAAATTTAAATGTTTTTCTCATTCTTTTAATTAGTTCTTTATTCAACTTTTATTTTTTTAATTTTTAAAAGGTTAAATAATATTGATGAAATAGGTGCACAAAAATTAGGAGCTGAGTTAGCAAAATGTTCTAATCTCTAAATTTTAAAACTTTACCTAAGGTAAAAATAGAATTTCAATACTAATTATGAATTTTTGAATGCACAATAAAGACTTTAATTTATGAGAGACTGAAAAATTTGGTTTTGGGTGAGTTTGAATGATATTTTTTTGGCTCTCTCATTCTTGACTTTTTATTTGTTATTTTCAGATTTAATTCAAATTTTTATGTTTTTCTCATTCTTTTAAATATTAATTTATTCAATATTTATTTTTATAAAATTTTAAAAGTAGCGATTTTAGTAAAATTGGAGTTTAAAGAGTACACTCAAAACTTATGAAAGCAAAAAGAATTGTTAAATTATCCTTTTTTAGTTTAAATAATGATGATCTTTAATGAATATGGCAGACAATACTTATTTTCAAATAATTTAGTGATACATACAAATAATTAAATTATTTTTAGAAAAATTATTTTAATTTAAACTTAACAATGAAACCAAATATAATTAAAAAATATTGTCTTATCAAATAAAATTTATTTATATATGTTAATCTCATTTTTTTTTGAATAAAAAATTTTATTTTTAATAATATTTATTTAATAGTAAATGTAATTTAATTTAAAAGGGTTTTTTTTATGAAACATTTAGATTTATGCAATAGGCCAGTAAATTAAATTCAATTTAGCTTAAAAAAATCTGTTTAAATTATTAAATATAAAGAAAATTACTATTAAATAAATATTTTAATTTATAAAATTATTAAAAAAGTAATAAATTAATTTAAGAAATTCATTTTGAAATGATTTTTTTTTAATATTTAAATGGTTGTATCAAGTAGTGAAACTAGCAAATAAAAAAAATTTTTTTTTCATACTAAATTAATTTTTAATATAATTTATTTTTTTTAATTTCTTGCTCTAAATCCTCAAAAGCTATCAACTATTAATGCTTCTTTTAACACTAAGGTAGATTTGTCTTTATATAATCCTAAATAGAAACAAAGATCATCTTTAAGAAGATTATCTTTAAATTCTTTTTACAATTCTAACTTTATGTTACTATTTGGGTAATCTAAAACCTCTAGTCTTTTTTCTTACAGGCAAACTCTCAACTCTAAAGTACTATTTTCTTCTAGTAAATACTCACTATTACCTTTAACAAATTTATTAATTCCATTATTATTAAAATATTTCATCTTGTTATTTTCCATTGCAAAACAAATACTCATTTTATCTAAGCATCCATCATCTGAATGAATATTTTTATGTTTCATTAATCCTATTAAAAAACCGCTTCCTCTTCCGTTATTAAATTCAACTCTAAATATGTATTTTTTATCTCTTTCTAAAATCTAAGAAGCACAGTTACTGAAGTAAACTAGTTTATATTTTCCTGAATAGTTATTTTCGTTAATGGAAATTTCTAATTATTCTTTGATATTTTTAGAAATTTATATCCTCTAATTTCCATCTTAAAAATTACTTTTAAACAACTAGACTTAATTCAAAATATTTTATGGAGGCTATAATAAATCAAAAATAGGAAACTGTTTTAGTGCATTTTCAAGTTCATTTTAATTGTAAAAAAAATTGTTAAGTATCATCTACTTAACTTTATAGCTTTAACTATTTACAAAATTTTATTATTAAATTTGCTATTATTACACTAATTAAACTAGCTTTTTTACATAATTAGCTTGTAAGTTTCTAACACTATCAAAGCTTTGTTCATCAGAATACATTTAATCTTGATTAAGCTAATTTTAGAAACTTTGTGTTTCAATTAAGTACTCAATAAAGCTATCTCTATAGTTATTTGATATGAAATTTAATTTGCTATTGAAAATATTTTGCAAATTAGTAATTTGATGTGAATTCTTCACAGAATAAAGGTATTAATCACTAGTTTAAATTTTGATTATATGCTCAACATATTCATTCACTCTATCAATCTTTTCATTAGTTAAATAATAAAATCTTATTGCCTTTTTATTTTCTAAATGAACTCTCTCGAAAGATATTTTATCAAAGAATAGATTTAATTTCTACAATTATTGTTTAATTTGATTCAAAAACTCTTCTGAACAATAGTTTGACTTATTAGAAATTAATTACATCAGTTTTTCTACTTTGTTATTGTTTTACCAATATGAATTTCCTCCATTTGATAGATCACTTTGAATTACCTACTCTTCTATTTTATCATCAAAAATACTTAACCCATCTAAGTATTCTAATAAAATTTATTTGCTTTCATTTAATCTTTCAAAATTAATTAGATCTTATGTTTATTCACATTGATCTAATAAATTTTAGAACAGATTAGTATTTCTATCTTTCTACAATTGAACCTATTATATGAAATCTTTGCAAGTTTATTGATAAACATCAAAAGTGGAGTTCTAATCCTATAAGAGTAGCTCTCTCAGTTTTTTAATTTAAGAAATCTCCTGATACTTTCTCAATATTTCCTCTTTACCAAAGGGCATTTGTTAGGCTTAATTTATGGCTTTCTTTTAAGCAATATCTATTTTTTTGATGACTTCATCCTTTAACTGAGTGAAGAAAGAGTTTTTTAAATAAGTTCTTAATTGTTTAAAAGTGGCCATTTAGGATAAAATTCAGGATCTTCTGTTTGAATAATTTTCTGAATGAGCATATGATTAGCACCTCTAAATTTTAAATCTTATTCAAAGCAATCTACAATTTTTGAGAGTTTGTATGTTATTTAAATTTATTTAGTCCATTTTTGTTTTAGGATATTTATTTTTAATTGATATTTTATTTGTGGCTTTATTTTATTTTCTCTTTCTTTTGATGCACACAAAATCAAAAAAAATAAAATTCAAAAGTATTTGTTAAAATGATTATAGTATATAAAAGTATCCTAATTTTTGCATATGATTTAAAATAAAACCATGCACAACGCATGAATTGAATAATTTGAATATGTAATAAAAGAATTTATCTTACTGATAAATTAAATACAATTTAAAAAATAAATTATTGAAATTTAACTACCTTTCATTGTTTTCTAAATACTATTTAAAAATGTTTATTTAATCAACATTAAATAATTTTTTATCTCAACAATTTAAGAAAAATAAATTTTTAAAATTAACTTTTAAGTAAATATTCAGAATTGAGTAACAAACACTAGATTTTTTTATTTTTGAACAAAAATATATTAAATGAAAAAGAAATACTAATTAATAAAATGAGTTTTTGCTTTTCAATAATAATTTTCATATTATCTTCTTATTTGTTCAAAATTATCATTTTCTTATTGGATTATCTTGTCAAATACTTTTAAACGCTTTTGCTAGTCTTCTCTAAGTTTTCTGAAGATATCTTTAATGTCCAGTTTGTTGCTTTTATCAGTTATAACAGACTGAGAATCCTTTTAGCTTTCTTAATATTAACTAGAACTATAGCCAGCTTCTCTATTTAGATTTAGATTATTAATTTAAGAATTTAGATCTTGATCATTATTAATGACAGCCGTAGTATTTGCTACATTGTTTTGCAATTTCTGAGAAACTTATTTTTATTCATATTCAATTTATTGTAAGTATGGGATTTCTTCTTTCATACAGATTGTGCAAAGATAAACTTTATTTTAAGGTTAAGCATTTTATGTACTACCTGCTTATACATTTTAAGTGTTTTTTCTTTTTTTATGATGGTTAAAAGAATCATAAATGTCTAAACAACGTTAGTGATATTGATGACCACAAGTAAAAACCACAATATCAGAACTAAAATTTTTAATATGATTTTAGCATTCAGGATGACTACAAAAGACTCCATAACTGTTACCTTGAGTAGTTTTTTTAATGAAATTAATATTTTGTTTAATAACATCCTAAAGAAGAACTTCTTTTCCTTCCTAAAGAAAAACAATTTCTTCAGATAAAGTAGTCAAGATTTAACAAAAGCTGTCCTTTATTGATTAGAAAGAGAATTAGCTCTAGTAATCTTAAACGAGTTTAATTATGCCTTATATAGAAACATAGTTAGATATTTCAATAAAAAGTTTGGCAATTATATTAGAGAATACTTAGTTTACTACTTTATAAGATTCTTTTTTTTAGTTTATATAATTAGCAATGTCTTACCATAGACTTTTTCCTTCAGAGGGTGCTTCTTTACAACTTAATATATCATTAGCCATACTTATCCAGATTTCTTAGCTATTTGACTAAGATTTACTGTATGAAACACAAGAATCAATTAGTTACTAAAATTTAATGCTTAATACATGCTAAATTTGAGTTATGCTGGTAGTAGCAGCATAGCTAAGTAAGCTTGACTGATTAGAAGGAGTCTCAGGTTTTGTTTTACTTTTTTCTTATTAACTGAATCTACCTTTAGAAATACGTTAGAATGTTTTTGTACATTCTTCTAGGAATATTCTTGAGTAGAGTTGTATTGCTTCTTAAAAATTACCTTGCTTTTCACAGAGATAAGCAACAGCATCATGTGCATGATTTATTCTGCAAACTAAGTTAATCTTTTCTAAGGGATAAAAGTTAGTTTTAAGCTCTTAAACTACTCTTGATGGGTCAACTTTACAAAGTAAGGCAATATATAGTGTCAAAGTCTCTTCATTAATGGGTTAAATAGCTTGTTAAATATCTTTCTAGTTGATATTTCCTGCTAATGAATTAGAAAATTGTTGATTTTAATTTGATGAAGAGGATGAAACGGGTGATGGACTAGCTAATGCTTTTTTTCTGTCTTCCATAATACATTCTAAATAATCTAAAAGTAAAGTTTGCTCGGTCAGCAAGGCCTCAAATATTTTATCTTCTTTTTCTATCATGAAATTGTGAATAATATTTTTAGTATATCTTGTGCTGGTTAGAATCATAGATTTTATATTATCAATGATATATCCTTTGAGTTGTTCTTTTTGCTATTAAGATAATTCTTCACTTTTGAAAGCTTCATAAAGCCAAGTAAATATTTTGTAACGATTAACTCTCAAAGAACTTTGTTCCATCATTCTTTAATACTATTAGAATGCATCATACAAGTTACCAACTAAATATTGACAATAAGCATAAATTTCCAGATCTACTTTTTCTTAAACAAATCTTTTCTTTTAAATGACATTGAATTCTTCAGCCATTGATTTAACCTTACTGTCATATTGAGGGTCATTCTATTACTTCAAAATCTTTGCTTTGTCTTGATATTGTTAATAAACGGTATCAATCATTTAATCATTTAATCTGTCTATCTATGGAATCAATTCTATTATACCTTAGAGCAAAAGTTCTTATTTTCTCATTCTTTTAACAAGAGCAAGAATATTTGATTATTTTATTGAAATTTCTTTTTCTGTTGAAACAAAACTATTGTCTTAAAGCAAAAATTCTGCACTATCTTTACATATTGCTAAGTCAATAGGAATATCAATAAAGTGAGCTACTCTTCCTATAAAATAGTAAAAATCTTTTTTAATCTTTTCATTTTTCTAAATTAAAGGCTTCAATATCTTATAAATCTTTTTGATCATCTGTTCATGAACAAAGTTGGGATATTGAATAACATTTTGGTCTTTCCTATTTAATATATTTTTTTTAAAAATTATTTATGTTTTGAATTAAAAAAAAAGTTTTACTGTTCAGAATCAAATAAGAAATATTTGAAAAGTAGCTAGTCTTTTTCACGTAGAATGGCGGCTGGCTTTCCAATAAAAAGAAGATAAACAACTTCAAAGTAAACAGCAGAATCTATTTCAGCAAAGTCAGATATAACTTAATCGGAGAAAAACCATGAGACAACTGTTCTTAAAGCACTAGGGAATTTATTTTCTTCAATTTAATCATTTGGATACAATTTTTATTGCAAAGTGAGACGAATAAACCATAAGCAGCGATAAATATATTTTTCACTACTTTTTTTAATATTTTATTCTCTTGCTGCTGTTTGATATTCATTATACATTTTCTCAAGTGAGGAAATAAAATCGTTATCCTTACGAGTAGATATGTAAATAAGAGGAGTAAAAAGCTAATGCTCTACACATTATTTAAGTGTTTCGTATTAATCAATTGAACTTAAATCTAAATTAACAATCATAGTTTAAACAACATTAAACTTCTTTTTTTGTAAAAAGAATTAAAGTGCAAAGTTAAAATGTTTTTTTGGAATGCTTTTTATTTTGTGTTTTAAAATAAATGGTTCAAGCAAAGCATGAAAAGCTTCATTTGAATCTAATTCCATAATGCATCTCCTAGCATCTTTAAACAGAGTTTCAAAATCTCTGATTTCAATCAAAAATTCAAAACATATCTTGGAGAACCTCCAAGTCTCTTCGTGCTTATCAGAATTAGGAACATAATTTTCAATACGATTCTTTTCTTTCTCAAGATAAGATAAAAATAGTTTTTCACAAGTTTCATTAAAATCCTTCTTCTAAATAGAATCAATTTTATCTGGTAATTTTGCAAATGATTACAATTTGCCATGCTAAAGCATCATTGCTATTTTCAAAGCGACTGTCCAATCTTTCTTCTTAATATACTTAAAGATACATTCCTTCCATTCAAAGAAGTGGCCTTTTATTATATTTTTAGATGTCAAAATAAAAACATCTGAGTTAGAAACAATCATTGAGTTATTAAATGTTCTTTTTAATTTATTTTATAAATCTTTAATTAAAAACATAAAGTTAATTTCCTATTCAATCACATAATTATGTTTGATATATGACTTCTAATGCTTATTACTATTATTGTTATTGTTATTGCTATTATTATTATTAACAGGTGTTAAGGTATTTGATGAACTGAAATTAGATTATGAAGGAAGTTTTGATTCAGAAGTATTTGCTGAAATACTTTCTTAAATAGTTGATAAATCACCTTAAAAGGCACCACCTGTAGATTCGCCTGTATAAATAATTCTTAACTCATTTCTACTATTAAGCAAAAAAAGCATGCTAAAACTAATCCATTACATATAAAAAATTGAATGGTCTAATACAAAATGACCTACTATATCAAATCCTTCACTGATAACATTTTATTGAGTTGATATTTGCATGATAGTCATTTTATTCATTTAATATAACTAAACTACAGGTCCCCAGCCTACTGCAAGAATAGGATAATCCATGTTATCCATAGTTTAATACGGGGCTCTACCTTTACCCCAGCTTACACAAGCTAAAGCTGGTTATAAAAGATTATTTGGGCATTCTATCTCATAGAGCTTCTTAACAACTGGTTCTAAAGATATAATAAAAACTGAAGCCGCAGAACATAAAGCCACTATAGTTGTATTAATTCTTGATAATTCTGAATTAACACAATGCTTTTCTTAAAGAATTTCTACATTATAAATAATTTCACCAGGTGATTCTGCTTTTTTCAATAAACGCTATTTATCAAATGTATAATCTAACCATTTCCATTCTACCTTAAAAAGATAAATGTTGCCAGATAAATCACTTGAAATAAATCTTTCTCTTCCTTTCCAATATTTAGCTACCAAGATAGTATTCTCATGAACACCTAAGATTTATTTGATGCATTTTCCTGAAAATGTCTCATAAAGAGATATTGTTCCCTTTTCAAATCCAATTAAAATTGCATCACCTTCTTTATTAACATCAATAGTTGATACACTTCCATACTTTCTATAATCATCAAATGTTCCTATAACTTGAGTTATTTTGTATGAGTTAATATCAAACATGACTACCATTCCATATGATGTTCCTATAATTATTAGCTTATTTGGTAATATGCAAATTGCTTTAGGTAATCCATAATTTTTATTAGTTCTATATTCTTACTCTACTCCTAATTGTGGATAAAGATATGATGAAATAGATTCTAAGTTTGAATACTCCATATTATAATCTTATGGTAACTTAGCTCTAGAAATAATTAACTCTTTTTCAAAATTTGCAAAGAGTTGATTATCACTATTCATTATTTAACCCTATTCTTAATCAATTAGATCAAGAGGATTTATTGCATTAAGTTTATTCTCTTTCATCTCCCTTTCCGCTTATAGAAGAGCTTCCTCTTCCTCTCTCTACTTTCTCTTTCTTCTTAATATATCCTAAAATTCTTCTTTTTCTGAATATACTGTATCATTTTGCTTATCTTTCTATACCTCAATAAGCTATGAAAATACATTTTGCTATTTATCATCAGATTATTCTTTCTTTTAGTTCTCATCTATCTATTTACTAGAAGGAGTAGCTAAAATTTCCTCTTATAAATCATCATCATCGTCTGAAGACTATAAGATCTACTCTAAATCTAAATTTCCATCACTTACATCACTAAATGAATTATTATTATCAATGTCCATTTTATTTTTTCTAATTAAATAAAGTTCTATTAAATTATCTATGAAAAGGCTTTATTAATTTATTATATAATATCTATTTATTAAAATATGATAATTAATGCAATCCAGATAATTAATTATTATCCCTTCTAATTTAATTATCAACCTTTAGTCTATTTTATAGCTCTATTTTATTTTTTACATTTAAGAATATCAGAATTCTTCCAAATAAAATATTATTTCCTATTATTAATTTTTAATATCAAGAATATTACGAATTTTAACATATTTTAAGTCTACTATTACCAAACATAGTTCATTTAAATTTCTTTCATATTTTGAATTTTTTAATTTCTTACTAAAAAAAAACTTGAAATTTTTAAACGAAATCAACAATTTATTTAAATTATTGATAAATGAAATATTATACACTATAGCAAGATGTTAAAAGTATAATGTTATAAATCTTTCATATTTTTATTCCAAAAATATAATTGAGGAATCTTTACTCTTCCTAAAAATACATAGGGCTACCCACTAGATAAATAAATACATTAATAATATATTAATTATAAAATATCATAAATTTTATGAATAGGACATTGAATTATTAAAAATATTAAAATCTATTTTTTAAAATAATAAAATGAAAATACTTTATTTTAAAGTAAAATGTTATTTAATATCGCTATTTAAAATTTATGAATAATAAAAATTATACTTTTTAATTGTTTTAACAGAATTTTAAAAATAATACAAAGAAGTAGAGCTAATGAATTGATATTTTATTATAAAATACATGTAAAAGTTATGTATTTGCAGACTACCTACACTCAAAGACAAAGCAAGCAAAGCGAAAGTGCTGTTAGATATTTTCAATAAAAACTACATTATTTTTTGGAATCAATGATCATCACTCAAATGAATTGTAAGTATTAATAATAAGAAACACTTTTTTTCTAAGTTGTTATTTATTAAACATCACTTTTATAAAAAAATTAAAAAAATCAAGTTAAAAAAGCAAAAGATCAAAGCATATATTTAATAGGTATCAATCAATAGTACATTCTCTCACAAACAAAATTACTATTAGCACAAGATGAATTCCTCAAATAATAATTGGAAGATAGGTAATGAAAGGAGAGTCAATTTAGCAATGACTGCTGAATTAGCCTTAAATAACAATGCAGGTAAATAAATAAAACTTATATCCTAGTTTAAATAAAATTGATGACTATTTTTACTTTTCTATACATACAATGATGCTTATATTTAAACGTTATATAAAATGAAATTTAATTTTATAGATAATTTTATCATTATATGTAATAACAAAATAGGAACTAAAAACATTTCAAGTATGTAATACAATCCTTCAGGCTAAGGAGCAGTACCAAGAGTCCGTGGAGCTGGTATGGAACAAAATATGAATACTAACGATATATTAGGCACATATAAAATGTAAAGCGGAAATGGCATAGGAAATAGTAGCAAAGGCTTTGGATATAGTGAAGAAAACAAAGATTTATCTGGAGGATATAAACCTTCAGGAACATCTGGACTTCCTCCTAGAGGATATAACTCTAATAACGAATTCAACAGTTTTAATACAGGCCTTTCAACAAATAACAATATCAATAATTAATATAAACCTTTGGGTATGGGAGGTGAAGGATTTGGAAATTTCTAAACATAAAGTAGTAATAGTAGTATATAAGCAGAATCTAATGGATTTAAAGTATAGAGAGTCAGAGGAGGATAATAGTAATTAGGTCCTTCACCATTAAATAATTAGAATTTACAAGGTGCACAAACATTTGGAAATGCTAATGCTTAAAATAATGCAGGAGGATATGGCTTAGCAAGAAATAACTCTAAAAAAGATGAAAATGTTGATATAGATTAACAAACAAAACAATTAAAAATGGAAATTGATTCACTTGATATCAAGTTAGGATAAAAGAATAACGTGCCAAACAGTAGCAACAATAACTTTTATCAAAATTTTGATCAATAAAATAATGCTTTTAAGAGTTCTGCAACGAACTTCGGATCTAATAATAATATAAATACAGGTTTTGCAGGATCAGGAAAGAATTTTTACTCAAATAATAACATCAACAATAGTGATTCCAATTCAAATTAATTTAACTCCACTGCAACAGGAGGAGCAGGAAATAGTGTTTATGGTAATAATGGATTTGGAATTTCATTTGGAAATGCTAATAATAACAATAACAACAATATGCTTAACAACAACTTTGACAACTTTAATTCAAATAATATTTAAAGTAGTTCCCCTAGAAACTTTAACTCAGCTAATTAATAAGCCAATCAATTAAACTCAACTTTAACTTCCAACAACATCAACAATAATAATAATAATCGTTTACCTCCTAGAGGAAGACCACCTGTAGGTCCAGCTTCTAATAATAACTTTGAAGATACTTTTGGAGTTAAAGCATCTGATAATGTATAATAAAATGAAGTCAAAAAGGTTCCAGCTAATTTAGAAAATTTAAGCAATTAAAGTAAAAATATCAATACTCCAACCAACGCTCATAATAATAATGAAACTAAGGAATTTTCAACAGGAACTTATGATCCTTCCAATATTTTAAGCTAAAATAGATAAGGTAGAATGAGAAGTTTAGGTAAAAAGGAAGGAAATGCTCATGAAGAAAAAGCTGCACAAGCTACAGGAAGTAAAAATTTACCTGATTAAGAACCTCAATAAGAAGTGTTTTTATGTCCTGAAGGTTGTGGTCGTACCTTTAACAAAAAGGCTCTTGCTAAACATATTCCCTTATGCAAAAAACACTTTTAACCAAAGAAAGAAGATAATGCTTAAGAACAAGAGTAAAAGAAACAAGAAGTAGTTCAAGTGAAAAATACTGTAGAAGATAAAAAGTAAGCTAAGCCACCCAAGTAAGTTAAGAAACCAGGCTCTAAAGATGTAAAATAAAGAACTACTGATTAAAAAGAGAAAGATTCCAAGAATGAAGCTTTGCGTAAATTAAAAGAATAAAAGAAGAAAGAATTAATGGAATAGAATAAATAGCAAGAAAAAGGTGATGAAGATTTAATTAATGAGCCTAACGAAAATGAATATTTATGAAAGCAATGATGCTTGATAAAGACAAAGAAAGAAAAATTATAAAAAATAATTATCAACATTTATGCACATATAAATACAAATATCTCTAGTTTAAATATAAAATTTAATAACTACCTTATTGATGATAAATTATATAAAAAATTATTATAAAATAATAATTTGTAATATTCTAATTAATATATTATATATTTTATACTTTACAAAGATAGAGATAATAGATACCCACCTCATCTAACTCTATCAACCTTAATATTATCTTGAATAAATCTCAATTACATTCTAAGTTCATGGTAAAAATTAAATGATTAATTTTCTACTCATCCATACTTTGTAAAAAATAAAAAATATTTTTGTCTCTTGTATCATAAGTTGATTCAAGAGAAAAAGAATTATTCCATAAAGAATATAAATTTTCTTGTATCATAAGTTGATTCAAGAGAAAAAAAAAGAGAAAAAGAATTATTCCATAAAGAATATAAATTTTTATGATTTTTTCTTTCCTTTTCCTTTTAAGAGAGATCATAAATTATTTTAAATTATCTTATCAACTATTAAAGTCATATCATCATATGCTGATTATTTTTTCATTAATTTTATTTAAACGAATTGAATAAATAAACCAGTTTTTTTCATGCAATGTTATTTTGTCTACATGAATTAATATTTTATTTTATTTAATTTTGCTTGAAATAAAACTTTTAATATTTGCTGAAATACTTAATATTTTTATTTTTAAAGGATATCTAAAATAATTAATATCTTCTATCTTTGTCATGATTTTTATTAATACATATTTAAAATAGAATTTCAACACATTTATAAACAAAGATAGAATTTATTAAATAAAAAATAATAAAATTACAAATCGATAACATTTTAGATTCCATTGAAATTATATTCTTTACATTACTTTGTTATCAAAGATTTTAAGATTTATAATAATAAATTGAATGGTAATTTTCAATAGATATAAAATATCATAAAACACAAAATATACTTTGATTAGATTACATTTGACAGAAGGATAAATAAATTAAATAAAAACCAAGAATTTATTAAATTATTAATTCATGCTCCAGATTTTTAATTTTATAATAAAATTTTATTAAAAATTCAGGTAAAATATTTGATTGTAAAATCTAATTAAATTCCTTCCTAATCATTACAAAAAAATTTAGATTATTTTTTTATATGATAAAAAAAGGAAATGTTTAAGATAGATATCATATTAATAATAATCTACATACATTAATTAAATAAATTAGTCACTCTAACTTAAATAAAATAGTCACTATAACTTACATGAAACAGTCATAAAAGTAATTATAAATTAATCTTTAATAAAAGTTTCAATTTTTAACTAATGTAAAATAATTCAAGCAAAAAAATATTACAAATTTATAATTTCATCAAATGCTTGAATTATTGTTATAAATCTATAAAAAGATATTTAAAATTTTATATATATTTTTTTTTGTGTGAGAAATTATGTTTTAAATTGAAAGCTGAAAGGCAAGGCTAGTTTTATGAATTAGTGAGAGGGCCTTAAAAATATGTCTAAATTTAAATTAAATAACATGGAATAGTTAGATAGAATTAACATTTAAGCTTGCTTAACCTGGGTTATTTCTTTTAGAGGTTACTTCAAAATTAATTTTACACTTAGATTCTATTAATTAATGTTACATTCAATGATTAAAAAATTAAGAGTATGTATATAGCAGCTTTTTGATTTGCGTTTAAGTGTAACACTAACACTAAAATAAGTACCAAAATTATCATTTAAGGATTAAAATAAAGGAAATAAAATGTTTGAATAATAATTTTAGCAAGTTCAGAAAAAGCCCAAAGAATGGGAATTACAAAAATATTAATGAGAGAATATTTAGATTAATAAAATATTCAGATTAAATATTTATCTACTTTGCTTTTATAATTTATTCAGTATAATTAGAAATAGATCAATTGTAAATTACCTTGGGTTATATAAATTACTCTGGGTTATGTAAACTGATTTGGATTATGTAAATCGCTTTTGGTTAATGTAAATTGATTTGGATTATGTAAATTAAAAACTTTTAGAAAGATAGAGATAATTTTTGTAATAATTTGAGTTAATAATGAAGAATTTCAAAGAAATTTGAAGAAGAAATAAAGAAAAAAACTTTATTAAAATTTAAAACAGAAAATAAAAAATGTATATAAATAACTCTTAATTTTTTTATGAATAGATATTACTCTTTTTATTTGTATGTATATTTAGTTTAATTTAATTTATTTGTTTAGTATGTAATTAAAATCATTGGTTGGTTTTTAGTAAGTGAAATTTTTTAGAAAGTTAGTAGGAGAAGGAGAAGATGAGGATTTTATGTGATGAAGGTTAATTTAATTCGTAATTTAATTTTTTATAGTAATTGTTAATAAAACTTTTGCTAATCTATTCATTTAATTAATTGTTTATCAGCTTTTGACCACAGATTTGATTTTCTCGATTTATTGCTAGAAAGAAAAATTTTTTAATTATCTTAGTAAATACTAATATTGGGACATTAGAAAGCTATTTAGCAAAAGAGTTATGTTATAGAATACTTATTTATTCAAATGATAAATCATTTCACAAGAGTTCTTTCAATTCTATTTCTAGAACAATTGTCTAATGATTTAAGTTATCTTATAAAATTAGCATTAGGCTAGACAGCTGGTCTTTTTTCTTTAACATAGTCATAGGCTCTTTGATAGGACCAGTTAAATTGCTTGATAAGGAAAGCAATAACAAAACTAGGACTACGGGATACTCCTGCTACACAATGGACTAGTACATTTTTACCATCAAGCAGATTTTTAGATAAAAATTCCACACATTCATCAAAGAATTTGGAGATGTTTTCAGAATTATCATCTTCAGCATTAATAATTTTATGTTCTGAAATGATGTCTTTAGGATATCTTATGTTAGAACCACTTGCTATAGTTAAGACAGCTTAAATTTAATTATTTACTATCAATTCTTTATTGGAAGCTCCTGCAGCACTACCCAAAAAGAGTTTTCCCATTTATTTATTTCCAAATTTTTCAGTGATTATTGGAGATATTTGAGGTGATGAATTTCCAAAATCAATTTAGATAGACATTTTTGTTGGAGAATTCAATGTTATGTATAGTGAGTGTTGTTTGTTTTCAGTCCTCTGCTGCAAATTTTTGAATTATTAAAGTTTTGAAATGAAATTTAATTCCAATCCAACTTTTTTTTTTCAACTATTTGATTTTATGTCTTTTTAAAAGTTTTTGCTGGTTTAATTATTATTAATATCCCCCAATCTTCAAATCACAGCTTATAATCATCATGATCAGCGAAAATAGTAAATTAATTAAATTTTTGCTATCTTTTTATCTGTAAATCTTAAAGCAATTATAAGAGCTCATAAATTAAAACCAAGACAATAGTAAAAGTCAAGCTTTTTTAATCTTTTCTTCAGCCAAGTAAGTACATCAAATCAAAATATTACTAACTAAAACTTAAAATCCGATTCTGAAATTATTAATTTACACCTTAAACAAGAAAAAATATTTCTTAACAATTAAATGCTTGATATAAATAGAATTTTCTGAAATTGCATTATTATTTAAATATTATTTAATAATCTACCTTTTTTAAAAACATATAAATAACCTTAGATTTTCTTCCTATCTTCTTAAATTTATAGATTGGTCTATTTTCAATATTTGTAATAATTGATTTATGTAAAAGATAAAATTAGATAATATTCTTTCTTCCTTTAATTAGGTTTGTAATCTATTTTTCAACAGAGTGATTAAAGGGGACAAACAATTCAGTTCGCTATGTTGTAAAAATTATGGAGTCTATATTAAGAGAATTCAAATACAAATAAATAATTTTAGGTTGAAAAGTATAAAATTAGAATAGCGATAAACAAATCCCATTCTTTTATAAAAGTCTTATTCAAATTACTTTGATTTTTAGTGAAAGAATTTAATTTCTTAAAAATAGAAAATTTACCTCATTTTTGTCAATAAAAATTGAACTAGCCTAGCCTACTTAAAATGTATAAATAAATAATTAAACGGTAACTGAATCATTCAAAATTAACTAACTACCCTCTTCAGTTATTTCTTTATTTAAATAAATTTAAAAAAATAAAAAAGGTTATTTCAATTTCTCCTGTAATATTCATTTTTATGATATTCCTCTCTTCTCATTAAAGTAGAACAAACAATCCTAATAGATCTATTTTAATTTTTAAAAAAGTAAAAAAAAATTTTGATTAAATAGAATAATATAAGTAGAGAAATCAAGCAATTTATCTATCATCAAAATCTTACACACACAAACCAAAATTGTCAATTTTATTTTTATGTGGATTTTTTTTTAGAGTTTATGCTTTTATTTTATGCAAAATTACAAATATTTTAAGATAATATTAATTCAAAAATAATCTATCTTTTAACTATATAAAATAGTATTTAATAATACAATACTTATTAATCTATTCTTCAATTTATATCATCAAATTTCTCATTTTTTTTCATTCATTCCTTCTAATTTTATTAAATTAAAACAAGTTTTAAAGAAATTAAATGAAAAAGTGTCTTAATTTAGTTTTAAGTCTTTGATTAAAAATTAAATTGATTTCTTCATCAAAAAAAACAAATTAAATTTTTTATTAAAAATTTTTTTTTCTTCTATACTAGGAACCTATTTTGATTAATTTTTTTGTTTTTAATTACTTATGATAAAATAAGTTTTTTATCACCCATCTATTTTTTAAAAAACTTTTTGAAATAAATTATTAATATCTGATAAGGATACATTTAAGTTTGATAATTGATTGTCAAATCTAATTTTTAATTTTGAAATTTAAATTATCGGCATTAACTAATGTAAGATATTTTCTTTTAAAATCTCAATTAATTTTAAATAAAAAATTATTAATAAAATATTAAATTTCAATAATTATTAATTAAAAATATATAAAATAATTGATATCAAACCAAAATGTAAAGTTTAGTTTGGTAATACTTTGAAATTTTATCTGAAGATAATAGTTATTTGAATCTAAAATATCAAGACGTAAGAAAAAGGTTGAATAACAACTAACAGGAAAGTTCATCTTGAAAACAATGTTATAAGTCTTTTCTTATAAAAAAGAGAAAACCTGAAATATCAAAAGAAAATCTAAACAAAAAGAAGATTTAGATCAGAGAAGAGCAAGATATCTTGTAGGGTAAAATATCTTCAATAATTTTGGTGTAGGATAGGAGTAATTAAAATCATGGTTCAAATGAAGAAAATCCTAACAGGAATAAAATGATCGAAGACTCCGTCTAGAAAGAATCTATAATTAATGATCGTTGGTTAGATCTCAAAGATATAGACTTTATTTAATGGGATTCTGTGGACCTTTTAAATATTATTAAACACTTTTCTAATTAGAACTCTATTATTAAATGTGAGGATACTAAAGATTTGTTAGACCATGTTGGAATTCAACCTTCTCCATAATGTGAATTATGTGAAGAAAAACTCAAAATTGGTAAACTCAAATTTTCACAGTTAGGTATTTGCTGGAGATGCTCCAAATGCGATAACAGAAGAACATCATTAAGCATACCTCAATTATTACTCCTATTACTTCATTTCCTACCTAACTAAACCAAGAGTAGCATTATTTCTAAGAGCATGATATTTATTACCTTTCAAATCATAGAGATTAGAGATTAGAAAGATATGGTAGAATGTAATTCAATTTTACTATTAACAATTCTATTATAAAATTTAAATTAGCTGGTAAGAAAAGGTAGTAGAAATAGATGAATCATCATTCAGAAGGAAACATCATAGAGGAAGAGCAATTCGGAGATCACAATTGATTGTTGGGATCACAGAGCAAGGCGGTGGATTTAAATCTACAATATTAATCCCTATAGAGACTTGCAATAAGGAAACTCTAATCCCACTGATCTAGCTTTATGTGCCAAAAGAAACTAAAATAGTAATTACTGATATGCAGAGGGGATATTGCTCTTATCTCAAAAAAGTTATCCACATAAGGTTATTAATCATAGCACAAATTTTGTTGGACCTAAAAATATATAATAATAATAGAAAAGAAAATAAAAAACTAGAAACAGTTAATATTTGAAATTTAAAGGTGAGCTAATTCACACTCAAACCATAGAGTGTAAATGGCGAAACCTAAAGGAAAGATTAAGATAGCTAAAAAGAAAGTGTAGAAACTATTTAGTTGACATATAAGAGTGCTTATTCAAATTATATATTTTATCATAAAAAATTTTAAAAAAAGACTAAAATTCAAAATTTGCTTGAAAAATTATTTAATGTCAAATACATTTTAATTTTAATTATTATTTATTAAATTCTATGAAGAATATTTATTTAGATTTTAATTATATATTTATGAATGGGATTTAGCTATACTAATAAATAATCAGATTAATTCATTTTTTTATCAAGTTTGCTAATAATTTGTTTGAAAAAATTAAAGTAATTTTTCATATTTATTACTAATTAATTAATATTCAATTTAATATCGAAATAAATATCTAAAAATAAATAAATAAATGTTACCACAAAATAAAAAATATTTTACAGATCTTGCTGAAGTACTTCAATTTGTGTTGGTAAATAGATATATTTTAATTTTTATTTATTTAAAGTTACTCAGCTCAGCTCAGATTTAAGTTCTTGCTCATAACTGGACATTAATTTTGGGTAAAATTACTAACTTTTCTTTAAAATAATCATATGTCTAAATTCTGACTTTTTACTTCTTTTAATAATAACTTTCAAAATATATCTCACATTTTGAAAAAACATCAATTTTATTTTATGAATTCCTACTCAAATTTTGGTTTATTTAGTTTCATTTTTATGTATTTTTCTTACTTTCTTTTAGATACTTGTTTATTCAATTTTTATTTTTAAAAGTTAACATAATATTGTTGAAATGGGTGCCTAAGGATTAGGATCTGAATTGTCAAAATGCTCTAATCTCTAAACTTTTAAACTTTGAGTCTTTACCTTAAATAAAAATAGTTATGCATTTTTAAAGAATTAATAAATGAATATATTAATTTATAAGCAACAACTGACTAATTT